>OY856409.1:714897613-714977613 GCA_963693085.1 Alisma plantago-aquatica | reverse complement strand
TCCTTTTGATCCAGCCCATAAAAGGAATCAAAAACTTCCTAAAAATGCAAAATGTAATAAGATACAAATAGAAGAAATTACAATTTATAGGTTGATCTTAGGCATAATTTCACTTGGATCTTGAAATGTGTCAATTTGTTCTCTTGTGCTAGAGATTTAGTTTCAGTTGGAAAGTTGGGTGATATAAATTTTATTTTGATATTGGAAATGCTAAATTCTTTTGTATAAATAAAAGCATTATTATATATGGGTACATGAATTGATTGTCCTTATCATATCAATCTTAATAAAAGTTTGTTGATTCTCTATTTCACATCGATCACAGTAGGAATTGGAAGTGTTACAATTGATGAAAAATATGCTTCATTATGGAGTCAAATATTAGGACATATTTCTAAACAAATGATATCGAGGTTAACTAAAGATGAAATATTACCCTAAATTTAATTTTACAAAATGGATGTATCTTTGAGTTGTATTAAAGGAAGAATAACAAAACAAATAGTAAAGAAACTAGTTACAAGAAGCATCCAACTACTTGAGCTGATACATACTGACTTGTGTGATCCTTTATATGTTACATAATTGGGTGGGTAAAATATTCATTTACCTATGTTGATGATTTCTCACATTATGACTACATATATTTATTGCATAGAAAATTCCCATTTATAGAAATTTTAGAGGTGTTCAATAATGAGGTAAAAAGACAATAAGATAGAAAAGTAAAGATTGTAATATCTAGTAGGGGTGGTTAATATTATGGAAAATTTTGAAGAAATTGGACAATGACGAGGACCATTTGAAAGATTCCTTTAAACCAAGGGGATATGTACATCAATATACTATGTCGGTACCCCCACAATAAAATGGTGTAGCAGAAAGGTGAAATCATACTTTTATATACACCATTCTAAATATGTTAATTTAGGGTTTCATGGAGGCGACATGCACATAAAAAGTAACAAAATATTTATACACATTCCCATAAGCACATCTCATCAACAACAATATATATCGAGAAGGAAGGTTGTGGGATATATCTTCATCATGGAGTACATCAGGAAATGATGTTCACAATAATGTACACGAAAAAAGATGTTGTCAATGTTCTATCAATTTAGTAACAAAGGCATCTACAACTTTATATTTTCCATGGATGGACGAGAACTACACACCACACTCAAAGAGCCAATGATAAGCAACAACCTTCTCGTTGGAAACATGCTAGTGTTTTATAATTTCATTTATCTCTCTCTTTCTTTCTTTTTGGGTAACAATGTTTAGTCCAAAGGTGTAACCAAAATCATCAATTTTGTGTCCCTATATATAGGAGAGGTAGGGAAATGGGATCTCTAATAAACATTGAGAAACAAAAAGACAACAACTTCCTTTTAACAACCCTCTTGTAGATAGTTGATCGATCAATTAGCTTGATCCAGTCGATGGACTAGGATGGGTCATGACTTATTGGATCCAATCGACCAATCCACTAATCTAAACCATTCAGGTGACTAAACCAGTAAGTCAAATGATTGAATGACCTCATATAGTCAATTGTATGGGCTAGTCATTCTACAGGTTGGGTAGATATCGACCTAGTCAATCGACTAGATATTCCAGTTGATTTACTAGTCTATCCAGTCAGTCAACTGGACTTTTCATTCGATTGAATGAGGTTTTAGTCAGTCCTTAGTGATCCAATTGATTACCTAAACCTTTTAGTAACCAATTAATCATGTTTCCATGATTATACGCCTCTTCCCTATGCATCCTATGTGTGTCATCCTATAGGCTCCAAATTATGTTGGTAATGATATCTATAACCATAATATGTTTCCACTGACAATGACTTGGTATCTTGAAAGACTTCATTGTCATCTAAGTAATTTAAGAAGTTGAAGAATAAGTTCAACCTAGTATTGTGACCAGTGTTTTACAATGATTGTATAATCCCTTTATCTCATATATCCAAATTGGATATAAGGAATGAAAATGTCATCCTCTTAATATTCAGACTTTGTTCCTTGATCTAGAGTAGATTATTTAAGACACATATGAGCTTAATATCATATACTAAAACACATGAGCATGTTAATCCATTTCTTAGTATCACTCATCAAGTGGCTCCTAATGGGGGGACAAAATTCACCTACATCACTCAAAAAAAACCACGCATGCATCACAGTGCATCCAAACTTTACATGTATGGAGACACTTATACAAGGTCATGCTGAGTAGTGTTAAACTACATCGAAAAACATGTGATCATTGTAGTTACTTCAAGTCTAAGGACCAAAATCACAACTCTCACATGAGATATGATTCTGACAATCATTTATGGATTCCATGTATCATATTCAAGTTGGATTTGTCTAGTACACTTGTTTATAACAAGTACCTATGTGTTTGACTCAATATCAAATATAATGACTAATGAGATATAATCATCAATCAACACTCATACTAGCATTAATATATTATTGTTCTCATTATTTTCACAATAATATCTAACTAGGGATGTAGACAAGAATAGATACTCTGAGCTTGCACATGATCTCATGTTTAGGTCATCAATCCAAAATCACATGTCATTGAGTCATTCATTCTTAGGACATTATTATGTTTACTCGTTATTTCATATTGAAATAAACATCATAATTGGAATTGACTTTGGTAATAATAAAATCAATTACAAAATGTGACATTTACAATCATCAAATGACTCGCTCTCAGTGCAAACTACTGATAGTCTCCCACTTACACTAGAGCCAACCACTCAATATCTAAGTCCAAGTGATCTAACATGACCATCATGGTTTTGTTGTAAAGTGTTTTCATTAGAGGGTTAGCAACATTGGTTTCAATTAGTACTTTAAAAATATTCACATATCCTCGATGAATGATCCTAGTATTAAATGGTAGCATTGTAGTATACACTTGGAATGTTGATGTGATATGTGTTTGTTAGCTTGTGCAATGTCTCCATTGTTGCCACCGTATAGCTCTTCTACATCATCAATTGACGATTCACTCCTAGTTTACCAATAAACTTCTTGATCCATACATCTTCTTCTATTACATTGGAAATAGCAAAATACTCTACCTCTATTATACAATAAGCTACGATCTCTTTATCTTTTCTAGCTTACAAATCCATCATTGAGGCAAAACACAAAACTTGATTGCAATCAATAATCATCCTTTTTGGAAGTGTGTGTCGTGTGTAACCTTTTACAACCAACTCTTCCTCACAAACATAGATAAGGTATTGATTCTTAGTTCTTTTGAAGTACTTAAGGATGTTTTGTACAACAATCCAATGACCTAGATCAGGATCTATCCATTACCTACTAGTCATGCTTAAAGCATACGAGACGTAAGGACAAGTACATAACATACATGATAGATCTGATTGCATATCCATATGGATTCTTAATAACGCATGCCCTCTAATTATAAGAGCTAAGACATTGAGCTATAGAGAGACTTATAGCATGAGACATGGGTAAGTTTCCTCTCTTAGACTCTTTCATGTTGAACCTTTTAAAAACTTTGTCAATGCATTTACTTTGACTTAGACAAAGATTCCTTCTATATCTATCTCTATAGATCTTGATTCCTAATATATAGGATGCTTATCCTAAGTCCTTCATGGAGAAAGAGTTTTCCAACCATGTTTAAACCAACTATAGTAAGGATGTCATTCTCCATCAACACTATCATCATCATAAATTTGATGAATATAATTTTGCTTGAACTAACCTTTTCATAAACACAAGGTTCATCTTCATTTTGAATAAAGCCAAAAAATTGACTATCTCACCAAAATGAAGATTCTAGCTATAAGATGCTTTCTTTAATCATAGATTGACATTAGTAGCTTATAAACTTTTCCAACTTCTGTTAGAGAAAAAAAAACTTTCAGGTTGTGTCATGTACAAGTCCTCAAGGAGATACCCATTAACGAATTTGATTTTAACATCCATTTGTCATACTTCATAGTCATGATAAACTACAATGGCAAGCATTATCATAATGGATTTAACTATGCCAACTGGTGAAAAAGTTTCATCATAGTCAACACCTTGAACTTGTTTGAAACCTTTTGTAACCAATTGTCCAGTATATGTTTTCACATTACCATCCATGTTGAGTTTTCTCTTAAAGACCTACTTGCTTCCTATAGGTTTTAACCCTTCAAGTGGAACCCCTAAGGTCCATACTTTGTTGGTATACATGGAATCCATCTCAAATTTCATGGCTTCAAGCTATTTCATAGAATTTGGTCCCTCAATAGCCTCATTGTATGTTGATGGTTAATCAGCATCTATGGACAACACATCATCTTGTCGAGTCATGAGAAACCCATCTCTCTCTGGCTCAAGATATGCCCTATTAAACCTTTGAGGTTTATGTGGTAAAGGATGAACTTGAGTTTCCATAATAGTTTTTTATTCATCTTGTTCCTTATCAACCTCCATAGGTTCGATGTTATCATAGTGGACTTGAGCTTCTTTGAGTTCTATTTTCCTATGGAAGTAAATTCCTTTTTGAGAAATTTAATAGTTCTAGAAATAAACACTTTTTAATCAAATGGAATATAGAAGTAATATCTCTTGGTTTCCTTATAATACCCAATTGTCAAATCTAGGTCACGTTTTCATAAAATTGTTTCCTAATGCAATCTTTAGATCCCCAAATCTTCACAAAAGACATATGTGGTCATTTTCTGGTACATATCTCATATGGTGTAGGGCTGAGCATCGGTCCAGAACCGGACCAGACCGGACCGGATTTCAACAAATATATGGACCGCAGACCGGACCGTAATCAGCATTTTTTACATGTTTTACAACTTATTTAATTGTACAAAGTTGATAATCTTAGTCACTTGTAACAATTAAATAACTTTAGTATCAAACATTTATACTAGTAGTTCTTATATATGTACTTTATTTGTAGTTATTATAGAATACACCTTCAAATATATATGAATTTTATATAAAAATAGTATGTGTCGGACCGGACGGATCGAAGACCGAACTCATCAAAATTCCCAAACCGCGGACCAGACCAAACTCAAAATGGACCGGACCAGACCGGTTTTGCGGTCTGGACCATTATTTGCTCACCCCTAATATGGTGTATATTGAACTGAATTTAGAATTACGTGTTTAATGTTATAATTTCTAGGGAATATCTCCAGTTGGAAGTTGGAAGCAAAGTAAAACTCATAATAGATTGTACCATGCCCAATGAGGTTAAATTCCTTCTTTCATATATACCATTATGTTTTGGTGTTCCAAGAAGAGTCCATTGTGATATCATGCCATAGTCCCTCAGAAGGGCCTCAAACTATTGGTTTAAGTATTAACCACCTTGATCTGATCAAAGTGCTTTAATACTCTTACCAAGTTGATTTTGTGCTTCCTTCATGAATTCCAAGAACTTTTAAATGGATATAGACATGTGTTTTAATTAGATGCACATATCTATAGCTACTGAGACCATAAATAAATCTGATGAAGTATTGATAACTACCTATGTCATTTGTTATAAAAGTCCACATACATGAGTAAGTATGAGTCCTAATATGTCTGTCTCCTGATCACACGTTTTAATAAAGGATGATTTTGTCAAATTTCCTAATAAACAAGATTTGGATGTCTCAATTGATCCAAACTTCAATGGGTCTAGATAGCCATATTTATGGAGTCCAAAAATGTGCTTTTCATTTATGTAGTCCAGAGGACAATGTCATCGATAAGATTTGTTTTCTTCATTGAGTTTAATATTCTTAATACATATGATATAGATATTTGTTTCAAGATCTAACAAATACATACTATAAGACATAAGGAAACTTTCAAAAAAGATATCATGTTTAAAAATAGAACATTGATCATTCTTGATATGAAATACAAAACCATTTTTGTCCAAAAATGAAATAGATTTGATGTTCCTACTTATGGAAGGTATCCAATATCACTTCTCTAACTCTATTACAAGCCCATTGGACATAGATACACATTAAGTGCCTAAAATAGTCACAACAAATCGTGCTCCATTTTCCATGTGCAGAACCACCTGTACTTTCTTTATGGGTCTACTTCTTTTTAGTTCATACATATTTTAACATATGTGAGATCCCATATGGTATCTAAAACCCATTCTAAAGAAGTAGATAACATTATCTCTATAATATATATACGTGAAGCTTCTTCTTTTTCTTCTATTTCTCTAAGTAGAGAGGATAATTTCTCTTCCAATGTCCAGACTGGTGATAGTGGTGCAATTTTCTGCTTTACCCACCCCTCCTTTTGCCTAAAGTGCAAACGATTTATACTTTTGTCTAGTCATAGAACCTTTCTTGCCTTTTCCTTTGCCCTTGGACTTTTCTTTTCCTCTGTTGATCATCAATGTGGATTTAGTTTTATCTTTCATTTTCCCCTCAATTGTTATCAACATGCCAAGTACCTTTGTCATCGATTTAACAAAATTATTTATGTTTTAATTTAGGACAAATTGTTTGTATTGATCTAGAAATGATTGTAGAATCACATTCGTGGTCAAATCTTGGTCTAAAGGAAATCACAGTTTATATAGACTTTCCACATACCCAATTAAGTTGAGTACATGGGGTTCAATTGGATCACCTTCTGCCATTTTGAATACCTTGGAGACAGCATACCTCTCTTATCTTTCCTATTCTTGAAACATGTTCTTGATTTGTGTTATCATATCAAAAAGCCCCATGCGCTCATGTTGCTTTTGATGCTCATGATTCATGGCACATAGCATAAGGCACTTTATGTCGATGACGTCATTGTAATGCGCTTATAAGCTTCCCTTTCTATCCTAGGTGCATTCGGAGCTGGTTCATTTGGTATTGGTGTGTACCTGACATAGAGCTTATGCTTGTGTATGAGAACAATCTAAAGTCCTAAACTAGTCAAGGAAGTAGTTTCCATTTAGTTTTTCCTTCTCAAGGGCCAATATCAACGAAAATTTGTTGTTGGTTGCCATTTAATCTAGAAGAAGTATCTATAGGAGTTTAATATTTGATTTGAAATAATTATCAATATTCATTTGGTGCTTAATTAAATATGGCTTCCACTATTTTATTTAAATTAAGAACACTCAATTGGTTTGGTAGAATATTATCATACAAGCTTCTATATAGACAAGATCCATATTTCATTAAATCACGAGTCAACTTTGGCTTATCATGAACAATTTGATTATTTAGGAAAACAACATGTTTTGGTTACATATAATGCAACTCTTTATAGATGAATGCACAACTCTTTGTAATAACCATCTATATGCCACTAGGTGCTTAATTTTATTAAGTTCTAGTTAAGTCTGACCTAAATCCTAATACAATAGAATATTCACCCTACTTTGGCACACCCGCATATCTATTCACTTACTTCCCCTAGGTAGACTATGGACATGCTTTGGCGTTCCCACACTTAATCGATCAAGGTTTTCATGTGTATTGCACAATAGACATCATATAAGAATTAATATTCTAACTGAGGGGTTATATATGTATGTATATGTATATATGTATTTATATATATGTATATATATCCAAACACCATATACTAATAATATGCATCATATACACATTATATCAACAATCACAATCCACAAACACAAAACATTCTTATGGTCATCTTTTTGTAATCTTTTCGAGCTACAACAGATTAATATCCACCTAAGATCCATTACGTACACATCGTCAACCTATGAATCGATATGTGTGTTGCATTGTGTCAATAGCTTCATTGATGCTACATGGATCTTCATGGTTTCCTTTCAATGTTGATCCTCTAAAACTTATTCTATTCCTATCTAGTATTATATGATATGTAAAAAAACTCAAGATATATTCTAGTGGTATAAGAAGTTAAAACAACCATTACTTGTGGAATTAAAGATGAGCCTATACATGCAAGTTGAATACTTATCAACGAAAAAGGCTCTATTGACATCCACATCATGCACACACAAAGAGGGTTTTAGGCCATAACCATACACACACCTATGAAACAGAATTGATTTTTATGGCAAAACATAAGATTTATAAATGTATCATATCATATCTTTATATATATATATATATAATATCATATCATATCATATCGTACATATGAAATATTGCATCTTTTCATGCAAGACAATCCCCATGAATAAAAAATTTACATACAAGCAAATTAAGAAGGCTAGACTTGTTTGTTTTCATAATGAGATCATGACATAGCATGATAGACATCTAAAGAATGATGTTACTTGATGACATATGTCTTTGTGTTGAGGACTTGAACAATGAGATCATATGTATGATAAGAATACATACATTCATGTTATGTCCCTAGTCAGATATTATGAACCGAATGGTTCAAGGCTTGAACTGATCTGTTCACCTATGATGTGTAAACCAACCAGTTCAATAGTGAACCGATCGGTTCACCATTCATAGCTTCTAGAAAATTTATGAAATTTTATCTCTTTGAATCCCAAATCGATTGAAAATCCTGACCCTGACCCTCCTATAAATAGAGGGGTATTGGAGGCTTCCTAGACACAACAATAAGCTCAGACAATTGTTGTTCTCTCTAGTTGTGGTAACCAAGAGAGTCCGAGCAATTCATGCCCATAAAAGGGAGGGATAGCAAGGGATAGACAATTGGGAGAGCAAGTTTGCACTAGCACACTGATGTTCGAAGGGAGAACTCCTTTCCGTTGGCTCTGGAAGCACAACTTGGAGTTTTTGATGGTCCTTGTGGACTACTCTAGAGGTGAGAAGGCATTTTCCCAACTGGGAGGACACAATCAACCACTGTCTGTGGCAATTAACCAGGAGGGTGTTGTCGAAAGTTGTCCAAGTGTGACTTGAGAAAGAACCACGCTGCAATAAGAGTTGTCACTAGACTTTCTCCAGGACTAGGTATAACTCTTGTTACCTTCTTTCCTATACATATTGTTATTGATGCAATCTGCTAGTTTAAGGATCGGGCATTAAATTTTTGTTTTCACTGCCTTATCTATTGCCCCAATTTCCCAACAATAGGTTGTATAATCAACAACATATAGCATAATACACTCAGATTAACATATAACTAACTTAATTATGTGTTAACATGTAAGTAAATTCAATAAATATGTCAGATATCCTTTTGCTAACTTAAATGCAGATAATGGCTAAAATATGTTTAGTAAGAGATATAATGTGATTTGGGATAACAATTCTTGTTCCCCTGACCCTAAATATAAATAATGTCTTATCATCTAAAATAAATACTAATTTAATTATCTAAAAATGTTAAATAAGTAAAATATGGAAATCCATGCATAATAATATTAGGAAATCCTTTTGGAAATGAAGTGAAGTTAAAATGACTCACTTAAATGAATGTTGATAATAAAGATATAATAGTTTGATCAATATAATGGCAATGAGCCAAAAGTCCTAATGGTGTCGTAATTCATAAAATGAAATCTCAAAATTAAAATATAATAGTAAAATTATGTTCCTTGGGTCCCAATTAACTTGGATGCCAAGTTTCTCTTTATTTCAACAATAATAACTATCCTAATTTTATTCATAGAATAAAATATGAGAAAAATCAAAGGTGTTAAATAAATTATTAAATATCTTCATAAGTGGAGATAAACTCAAAATTCAAAATCCACATATCAAAATTAGTCTATTTGTGAATTTTCACATTACTTGGACAAACTTATCTATCCCGGTGTATTTTATGTGAGAGAATATGATCTAAAGCCCAAAATATTAAATAATATAGTAAACTATTCCAAAAGGTAAAATTAGTTGTAAAATCAGACTTCTCATGTTTAAGTTTTATTTTAGGCCAAGTTTCACATCATTATCTAGCATTTTTTCAACCTTGCCTGACTCCAAGCATGCTACCCCAACTCCGACTACCTTCTCTGGCAGCCATGGTTCAAGTTTGGTGTTCTCGATCACCAAGGAATCTAGAGAAGGCACATACTTATCCCTCTCATCTGTGCACTCCTCCAACCACCCTCAATTTCCTATGACGAGGTGCATCCTTCTTTTCCCTCTTTTGTTCCCCCTCATTGCATTCGAGAAATTGGTTTAGGATTTCCATGATTCAATCACTGATTTGATATGTTTTTCTCGTGGATGACTTCCCCATAGAGTTTTGGTTTTCCCCCACAATGTTTGCTCCTCATAGCTTTAACTGGTTGCTCACTGAGGCCTTTTCCTAAGCAGCTTCACCCACCACCATGGCAAAGCTCTTCTATGGGCTTCCGGCCAGCTCACATCCTCTGTAGTGGCTTGTCAAGATCAAGATAATGAGGTTAAGTTATTGGGCAACATTTGATGAGGTAATGTTCGGTGTTGTGGTGTTTTACTCTTCAGATCAAAGCATGGAGTATGTGTGTGTTCATCATTGGGTTGGGCATTGAGAAAGAAGATGGTCATACGTGATTTTCCCACTCTATTACCATCTTATAAGGAGTGGGACCCTAGAGGGAATCCAATCCCTATTTAATTTGAAGAAAGAATCCCATATATTCCAAATACATTATAAAGGTATGTCAGAATATGTGCAATTTTTTTCATTTCTCAAAAGATGGTATACAAGAATAATCTGAGTGTAGCAGCAGAATAATAAATCATGACTATATTCAATTTAAATAAAAGTACATCATCATCTCCCATAAAGGATTTACAATTAAAACAACTACATCGGATCTAAGTAGAGGGATATCCGTCTATCTCAATTTTATCTCCCATAAAGAATCTTCTCCATAAGCTAGGTCCACATATGCATGTAATGTCCTCCATGTTCTAAACCTGAGGTTGTGCTACCTCTGGGTGGGTTGAAAAACAACACCCAAGAGGAGGAAAATAAAAGGATGGGACATCAACTAAAATTGAGTATGTGTACTAAATAACAACTGGGCACTACTTCATAAAGTTAAAAATAAGAGCATCAAAATAAAGGATGATCAAGAGAAATATCAGGTCAAGAGTTAATGCATGTCCAAGCTAAAGAATAACAAGCAGGGAGTCTCACATTTTAAAAAAAATCCCATTAACAATATCGAAATATAAATTGTACATGTAACAAACAATGGCTAAAATTATTTCAAGCAAGGTTGAGACACCATAGGATCATCAACCTAAAAATAACTAAATGTTGGATGGAGCTAGAACACCCTGGGCGGAGATAGCATGCCCCTATAAATAATGGATGGAGATAGCACACCCTAGGCAGAGACAGCATGTCCATGTATATATGGTTGTACACATGTACTACTATAAGAAATAAAGTTAGTCTAAGCACACACATAAATAGGGAAAGGCAACTATAAGTTCAGTCAATATGAAATAACAGGATGAGAACATCCAAAATATATCATTATGGGATCAAAGGACCCATAAGTAATAACCAAGAAAAATAAGATTTTCATAAGGATGAAAGCGTAATATCAACTCATGCCTCATATGAGAAATATTATTTGGTCATAGTAGCATTGCCTAGATAATAGAAAAGATGCACATACCTCAGATAGAATTCACATAAATTCAAAGTCAGTCCTAGGTCCAAGCCTAGGTCTCTAAAACACCTATTAAACATATATGTAGAACTAGGGTTAGGTTTATATTAATTATATAAATCCCAAAAATTGCCTTTTATTATTGTTGGATTAGGTTATCAAAATGACAACACTTTATGTGTTACTTTTCTAAGTTCATAATGTATTTTACCTTTTTTTTAACTTCTAGATTATTAGGTATGAATTTTAGAAATTACAACCAATTAGGAAAATCCTTGAAAACCACATTTTCTTTATTTTATTTGATTTAGGTGATGAGAAATATATTATAAGATGGAGAATAAAACATTAATCTAAGATATATTTTATTTAATTTTACTGAGTTGTAAGTAATTAACTATGGATTTTAGAAAAAATGACCAATCTAAAGTTCCCAGAAATCCATGTAGATATTACTATCTGGTTTTGAAGCCAAAATGACCTGTCCTAATAAGGCTTTTCCCATTGGATCAAGTCAAGCACACCACTCAGCGCACAACTCATCACACAAAAAAGAAAATTTTACTTCCAGAAGGAAAACAAAGTAGTGAGGGAAAAGGGAGGGTCAGAGCGGGAAATCCAGTTTGACCCTCAAAATATTCAAAACATGAGTTTGGTCAATTTGAAATAATAGGATGAGAGCATCCAAAAATTATCAGCTGGGGTCAGAGGACCCACAAGTAATACCCAAGAAAACTAAGAATTTTAAAAGGAATGTAAAAGTGAAGACCAACACACGCCTCATATGGAAAAGAATGTTTGGTCATAGTAGCAATGCCTAGATAATAGATAAGATACACATACCTCAACTTGAGTGTTAAGTCAGAGATCAAGTCCTACCTTCCAAGTCTAAAGTAAACTAAAGCCTACATTGTACAATCCCTAAATTTGGTGAATTTTAAATATATCTATATATATAACACTTGAGTTGATAAGTAAATTCCTTAAATTATAATTGATAGAAAGATAAATCCATTCACTTTGTGGCATGGGTGCAACTCATGGCCCAAGAGAGGCCCGTGAGACTATTTGCTTTGCAAATAGGTCCTTGTGGAACAAGTTTAAGATATAAGAGATGTCATGTACAAATAAATAATAATGGCTTTGTGAATTGTTAGATAGTTGAAATATGAGATAATGGGCAAGTTTCCAGAAGAAAATAAGATATATGGTATTTTAGATCATAAAGGGAGTAATTATCTGACCCATATTGGCAACACAAGTTCTGAGGCATAAAATAGTGTTATCTTGGTCTAACTTTTGGCATAATGAATATAATAATAAAACTAAGAGAATTATAGAATTTGGGATAAAAAGGACTTTCCATGGGATAATGGTAATTATTTTAAATAAATACTAAAAGAGCAAGTTTCAGCTATGAAAGCTATCCCAATAAATCCCAAAAATTAGATATAGGTCGATAAAGGTACTAATGATTTCCTTCCAAGTTTTATAGAAAAAGGAGGATCCTAGAAGCCTACAGAAAATTGGTAAGGGTGATGGATCTACATGTAACTTTTACATGATTTCTAGAATTGAAAAGTTGTATAATAATATCCTAAAATAGGCGTTGGTTGGTCACGCTCCCTTGATTTGTCACGTGCGGTTGTGACCATGGGATACAGAATCAATGATGTGTTTGTCATATCCTACCTCAAGTATGAACAAGAAAAATGGGGCAAGAGTAAATGTGATCTTCTTGTGCCTCATTCTCTCCCCTCTTAAATTTTTTCCCTTTTCCTTTGACCATTGAAGTTGGGATATAGAGAAGAGTATGGCAAGCCATAATACGGATGAAAACTCTCCTTATTCAAAAAATACCCAAATCATGCATGCATTTGGACTCTTGGGCAAACTTGGTAGCCCAGTACCCTTCCCTCGATGTTGAGGACCCTCCTCTCCTCTCAATTTCTCACAGAATCCCTTGAAACCTCATTCTAACTCCATCCTAACACCAGAGGTATGAACCATGTCTCATCGATGGAGAGTGACTCTGGGA
This sequence comes from Alisma plantago-aquatica, assembly GCA_963693085.1. Classification (NCBI taxonomy): domain Eukaryota; kingdom Viridiplantae; phylum Streptophyta; class Magnoliopsida; order Alismatales; family Alismataceae; genus Alisma; species Alisma plantago-aquatica. The sequence goes on along the minus strand of OY856409.1, from coordinate 714,964,010 downwards.
ACTTGGTTGGTTCTGGAGGATCGGAAGAAGCTCACCAAGAGACACCAATACTCCACATTGCTTGAGTAGACTTGGGTGGTTATGTCCATAAGTCGTCTCAGACTTCACAAAGCAGCTTCAAGGAAGTAGATCAATAGGGCATCGTGAGATTTCAAGAGTGGTGGAGGCACCTCACCCAGACCCTAGGAAGCTCTTCCAATCATAGGAATATGACCAAACCATGGTAAGACCCTTGATCCTTGTTTCTGGTCTTTTGCAGTAAGGAAGTCATACCTTGAAACCTCATCCTCAGTCACTAGACCCAACCTTAAGGGGATAGCTAAGTCTAGAGGGGTGAGTTAGTGAGACTTACAGCCTTAGTAGGTGCCAATGAAGCCTTATGTGGGGAGTAAACTAGGGAGTTGACCTCCTTGGTTTGCCCAGCAATGGTTTCCTCAAAGGAGAAAGGGGGGAGAAGAATCCCTCTTGACAAATGACATGGGTGCCCTCAATCCGCATGGCATTCATGTCACTACACATGGGTATTTAGGTCATTTGACCCTAATCTAAAGCCCGTCTGTGTGGAACCGACCTCTGATGTGGCGTAAGCCCATTAGCTGGGCCTGTCCCACATGGTTATTTTGATAAGTGGATTAATTCTGACGTGGGCCCTCCTGATTGGCTCAAATGCAATTATCTTATATTAATTGTAGTAATTAATCGTTAACTCAGTTTGAGACAAATTATATGTGAAAGTTGATCGAGAAAACAAGAGGAACATGAATATAATATAATTGAGATGTAATTATTATCATAGTTATAAAGGCAAGACCAATACATGATCAATGAGTGATTAAAGCATATAAACTCTAGTTTTTGAATGATAGGTTGTTAATCATGTTAAATATGTTTCTTTCAGATATAATCTAGTATTGATGAATATAATGGAAACTTAAAATAATCATGATAATGATGATGTAGAATTAGGATTTATAAAGTGAATAACCATATACATGAGGAATTAGGGTTTTGAAACCAAAGATCATAACTTATGATATGAACTTAATCGGGTCTAAGTGTTCATAATGAAAGTATATGATGGATATAATAATTAGGATTTAACCTAATGTTTAATATGTGTGGAACTAGGGTTTTTACTCTTATTCCATATCCAAACCCAAGATAATGCTAAACCCAAGATTATGACCCTAGTAGGGTTTAATATGAATATATGATGGTGATACTTTAGGATATACATGCATGCAGATTAAATGATTATTGCTTTGATTCGTCTTTGCTTGCTTGATTGGATGATTTTCTTAAAGTACTTGAAGTATGATCACATGATCTGCATGGTTCTACATTGAGGTACGTGGTTACAATTATAACTATTTGCAATGATCGACTGCCAGTGTTTGTCGAGGATTTCCTGATGATTGTGGAAGTAACTTGTTGGATGTTTATGTACTGTCAGTTGAATTATAATGCAACTATGAGTATCACATAAAGTATGATTAAATAAAGAAAATTCTAGTTCTTATTTGCAAGTAATTGAATGATTATATGTTGTTATGTACTTGCACACTTTTACATGCACCCTACGTACACAGTATAGCAAGGCATTGGTCTGGGCGTTTTGTTTCACACCATTTTAGGTAAATGCAAGATATGAAGACATCAAGACATGATAAACTAGATGAGATAACCTGAATGTATTGAATCTTATTAAAGGAGGATTGTTTGATACTTCTTCTCATATGTATTAGTTCTACGTTAGAAATTCATGTAAATCCTTATAGGAGCATTATTAGTCATCTTGTAAACAATATATGTGAATTAATGAAAATTATATTCTTTTACTTGTTATTTGTTGAACTTTAGATCTTAGGAATCTCAGGTAATGGCTCTCAACTTCAACGCCCTTTCTTAATTGGGGGATGCAAAAAAGTGAAGTCAGAACATTTGGTATCAAAGCCCCAAAATTTTCAAATAATATTTAATTGTTGATAATTTCAAGTAATCTTAGAAATATAAGGAGAATTATTAAGGCATAACCTAGCGGTAATGGTGTCTAGAAAGGATCACGGTTTTGGGGGCTGGCAATATTTTCATATGCACCATTAAGTTGGTATATGAGGATTCCCTTAGCCAATGTGAACCTTGGGTTTTCCTGAAGTAATGTTTCCTCTAAGTCTTCTTATCTCAAATTCCATCTACCTCTCATCCTTTTCTAAATAAACCCTAAAATATGTTTCCCTCCTTGTCTCAAGTTAGGGTTTTTGGGAAGAAGTAGGACTAAGGCATCCTCCTCCAATTAATGTACATGGAATGTGGAAATAATGATAAAGTAACAAAAAATTCTTTATGGTTTTTCCCGTACGAGACTTAACCCTAGATAAAGCTAGGGTTGGTTTAGGAAAACCATAGTGGGTCAAGGGATACATATAAACCCTAAGATGTAAGGCGTAGTCTTTAATCCTAACCCAAAACCCTAATCCTGGGAAATGGGAATAGTGTGGTGATATAGTAACCTACCCATATGAACCCTAATCAGGGTAAAACTAAAATGTAATTTACTTTAGGTGACTCAGTCTCCAATGCATGCATGTATGTGAAGAAATTCATTAATGATTCATGTGAATGGTTTTAAGAAACATAAGCAACATATGAGTAACATATAATATAAATATAACTTGCTCATCTCCCTGATGTTATCTTCGAAGGAATGGATGAACAAAGAATACCCTTTGTGAGTGGGTATTCTACCCCCAGTGAGTGGGTATGCTATCCCTAGCGAGTAGGTATGCTATTGAATTTACCCCCAGCAAGTGGGTATGATACCCCTAGTGAGTGGGTAAGCTAATAAAACTACCCCCAGCGAGTGGGTATGTTAGTGAAATTACCCCCAACGAGTGGGTATACTACCCCCAGTGAGTGGGTAAGCTAATAAAACTACCCCCAACGCGTGGGTATGTTAGTGAAATTACCTCCAGCGAGTTGGTGTGCTATCCCCAGCGAGTGGGTATGCTATTGGAACTACCCCCAATGAGTGGGTATGTTATTGAAAGTAACCTCATTGAGTGGGTATGCCATGATAATTAGCCCCACCGAGTGGGTAGACCTCAGAGATTAAGATACAAGGTTGATAATTTATAAAAGAAAATGCATGTTTGACATATTATGGTTACATAAAAATGAAAATTCAACTTTTAGGATTGGTATCCTGGCCTGGGATGGGTCAACCCAAGAGTGGTAGAAGGAGTTGTGGGGGAGGCAAAACCCTAAACCCAGGGGGTCAGGTTGTGGCTAGAGATCCTAACCTCCTCTCGTGAGTCAAGAAGGCGCCCTAGGTTAGGACCTTCCCCACAAGAGTGAGTTCACAAATCATTTTAAGAAATTGAGGTAACCTTGAATGTCACCTAAATTTTAGGAAACTAAGTATACAAAACATGAAGGCACATACATCCTTTGAACCCAAGTATTCCATCTCTAGGATACAGGATAAAGTCATTGTGGAAGTGACTGATAGTACGGGGCTGAGCCCCGGAAGGGAAAGTCTCCATGAGCCCAATGAAGGGACATAAAGTAAATAATGTGCACCATAGTAGGTGGAGGAAATTCGGGTTATAGAATTACATATGAAAATAATGTGCTCTCCATAAACCCTGGAAAGGGTAGAACCCTAAGTCAATCCTAAGGTCAAGTAGGGTTGATTAAAGGTACACAAGACCTATGAGGACAAGAGGTTATCATGCCCTAAGTGCATAAGACCATGGAGGCGGGAGATAGCCATACTTGTTGCCTGAGGCCCACAGTTCAGGAGATTGGCCGTCTTCATGAGTTCATGATAGTCCAAGGAGTAAATGTGAGAGGCACTCCATAAGTGCATAAGGTCCATGAGGATAAGAGGAGATCACTCTAAAGGTACATGTACCCCTAGATAACTTAAGGAAGTGACTAAGGTTAATAATACATCACATACATATGCAAAGATTATAAGAAGTCATATAATGATGATGATAAATCTTAAACTCAAGGACTATGAGAAAATCACTTTACATGTGAGAGCATGAAGTTAATAAAATTGTGGGATTAAAGTCAATTATGGTTTGGAACCTAAAAATCAAAATTTTAAGATAAATTGTGGATACACCATCTTTGATCTTGGAATGGGATGAACTTTTTTTGGGTTGTATCCAAACGCCTATTTCATCTTATTCTGAGTAGAGATATTGGGTAGACATGTTTTTCTTAACCTTAAGTTAATTTTTAATGGAATGACCTAGGGTTTGAGGTGTTACCTCATCCTTATGTGAAGGTAAATGAAAAATAGGTTGGAAACCTAGGTGAAAAATGTAATCACTAAGTAACAGTATCATGTAATTATTAAGGATGTGGATAAACCTTGAATTGAATTCAGGTACTAATATTAGTAATAATGTGAGAAATTTGCATATCAATTAAGTTGATAAAGATAATCCAAGAAGGGTTGCTACCCTAAAGTTGGAAGCTAAGTTGAGTTATCATTCACCTTAACGTTACTAGGTTTGAATTTTAGGGACGAAACTCCTTTAAAGGGGGTGAATGTAATATCCTCAATTTTTTTGAATTTGAAATATATATAATACTTAACTTGATAAGCAAATTCCCTCATTTATAATTGATAGAATGATAAAGCCACTCACTTAGTGGCATGGGTGCAACCCATGGCCCAAGTGAGGCTCATGAGACTGTTTTCTTTGTGAATAGGTCCTTGTGGCACAAGTTTAAGAAATAAGAGATTTCATGCATAAATAAATGACAATGCCTTTGTGAATTGTTAGATAGTTGAAATATGACATAATGGGCAATTTCCAAAAAAATAAGATATGTGGTATTTTAGATAATAAAAGGAGTAATTATCTAACCAATATTGGAAACACACATTTTGAGGCATTAAATTGTGTTATCTCAAACTAACTTTTGGTATACTTGAAGGTAATAATAAAACTAAGAGAATTCTATAATTTTGGATAAAAATGAACTTACATGGGATAATGGTAATTATTTTACATAAATACTAAAAGATAAACTTTTGGCTATGAAAGTTATACCAATAAATCCCAAAAATTAGATATAGATTGGGAAAGGTAATAATAAGTTTCCCTCCAAGTTTCATTGAAAAAGGAGGCTCCTACAAGCCTATGGGAAATCAAAAAGGGCAATTGACATACATGTAATTATTATATGATTTCTAGAATTGCAAACTTGTGTAATAATATCTTCATGTAGGTGTTGGTTGGTTGCACTCTCTTTATGTGTCACATTGGGCATGATCGTTGGATCTGGAATCAGTGATGTATCTATCATCTCCTACCTCAAGTCTAAAAAAGGAAAATGGGGCATCAGTAAATATGATCTTCATGCGCCTCATTCTCTCACCCCACTTAACCTTTTTTCCTTTTTCTTTGCCAATCGAAATCAGGATATAGAGACGAGTATGGCAAGTCATAATACGGCAACCAACTCTCCTTATGTAAAATATACCCAAATCATGGATGTCTCTAGACTCTAGGACAAACTCAGTGGCCATGTATCGTTCCCTCACATGTATATATAAACCATTGGGAGGTTTTCCATCGATGTTGAGGACCCTCCTCTCCTCTCAATTGCTCAAGAATCCCTTGAAACCTCGTGTCAACCCCCTCCCAACACCAGGGGTCTGAACCCTACCTAATCGATGGAGAGAGACTCCGGCCAATTGGTTGATCCTGGAGAATTGAAAGAGTTTGTGAAAAAAAACCCAATACTCAATGTTTCTTTAGTATACTTGGGTGGTGATGCCCACAAGTTGTCTCAGACTTCACGAAGTAGCTCCATGGAAGTAGATTAGCAGGGCATCACGAGATGTCAAGAGTGGCAGAGGCGGCTCACCCATACCCTAGGAATCTCTTTAAATCACAAGATTACAACCAAACCATGGTAATACCCCTGATCCTTGTTTTGGTATTTTGAAGTAAGGAAATCAGACCTTGAAACCTCATCTATGGTCACCGGACCTAGCCTCAAGGGGCTCGTTGAGGCTCAAATGCAATTATCTTGTTTTAATTGTAGTAATTAATCAGTAACTCAGTTTGAGACAAATTATATATGAAAGTTGATCGGGAAAACAAGAGTAACATAGATAATATATAGTTGAGACCTATTTATAATCATAGTTCTATAAGTAGGACCAATACATGATTAATCAGTGATTAAATCATATAAACCCTAGTTTTTTATGAATAGGTTGTTAATCATGTTAAATATGTTTCTTTGAGATATAATCTAATATTGATGAATATAATGGGGATCTAAAATAATGGTGATAATGATGATGTAGAATTAGTCTATCTAAAGTGAATAACCATATACATGAGGAATTAGGGTTTTGAAACCAAAGATCATAACTTGTGATAATCTTAATAAACTTAATCGGATGTAAGTGTTCATAATGAAAGGATATGATGGATATAATAATTAGGGTTTCACCTAATGTTTAATATGTGATGGAATTAGGGTTTGTACTCTTATTGCATATTCAAACCCTAGATAACCCTAAACCCTATATTAGGTACTAAGTAGGGTTTAATATGAATAACATGATGGTGACACTTTAGGATATAGATACATGTAGAATAAATTATTATTGATTGGATTTATCTTTGCTTGCTTGATTGAATGATGTGCTAAAAGTACTTGAAGTATGATTGCATTATTTGTATGGTTCTACATTGAGGTACGTGGTTACAATTATGACTACTCATAATATTGATTGTTGGTGTTTGTCAGGGATTTCTCAAGGATTGTAGAAAGAACTTGTTGGATGTTTGTTTACATTTCATTCAATTGTAGTGCCACTATGAGTATCACATAAAGTAAGATTATGTGAAGAAAATGTCAATTATTATTTTACAAGTAATTGAATAATTATACATTGTTATGTACTTCAACACTTTTGCATGCATCCCACGTATATAGTATAGCAATATACTAATCCATGTTCTGTTTCACGCCATTTTATGCAAATGCAAGATATGAAGATATCAAGACACGACAAATTAGATAAGATTACATGAAGGCATTAAAGCTAATTAAAGGAGGATTCATTAGATACTTCTTCTTATATATACTAGTTCCATGTTGGAAATTCATGTAACTCCTTAGAGGAGTGTTATTACTCATCTTATAAATAATATTTGTGAATTAATGGAAATTGTTTGCTATTATTTGTTATTTGGTAAAATATGGATCTTCAAAATTTTAGGTAATGGCTCTCAAGTTTAAGGTCCTTCCTTATTTGGGAGACGTTGAAAAGTGAGGTCATTACATACATATAGAATTTGGTCCATCAATTAGGGTTGGATATATGATATATTAGGTGAAATTCTAGAAACCCAAATCCATCAACAAAACCCTAGATCGGCCCTTATTATTGACTTCACGTTGGCTTCAGGGTTCTTAATAATATCTTGACTCAAAAAGCCCAACTTTATTAATTATAATTTTGCTTTTAGTTATTATTAATATCATAAATGAAATCAATACCAATCTTTAGAACTTGAGAATCAGGCAAAGAAAACTATACTAAAAGATGGAGAAAAATCTCATGATCTCAAAACATATTTTTGTGTCAATTTTGGATAATCAGAAAGTAAGTTATGAATTTTTGAAGTCCTGACCAATTGGGAAAATCAAATAAATCTATGTGTGAGATAATATTACATTCGATCCTTGTTGAGGTGGCCCAACCACACCTAACCAAGTGGCATGTTCCCTCATACAGCTCAGTTCTTATTCACCATGGAAGAGGACTAAATCCAGTGACAGAAAGACAATAATGCCCCTAGGAAAAAAAATAGTGCAAGGGATGACATGAGGGTGGATGTAAGAAATCATTACTCACCATCTTCTCCCTGGCATGACCATGCCATGGTTGCGAGCAAGAAGCAACAATGACGGACAAATTTTGGGGAAATCTTGATCAAGCAAAATCAAGTGGTTTTATCTTGTCAAAAATGAAGAAGAGGGTCCAAGGGACCTTCCCCTAGAGAGAATTTCATCGGGGATAAGTGGTTGTCTAGTTCGATCACTAGGGAATAACATACTTGAAGCTTGATACGGGTGGCAAAGCACACGACCATGAAAGAAATTGGAAGGTGGGGAAGTTTGTGCGAGATATGGCAAAACCAAGAGTAGGGTCCCCTATTTATACGGTTGGGTCCTAGGGTTCCTAAAACTTTATTCTTAGAGAAGATTTGGGCAAGATTTGGGTAAATCTCAAATACTTGATGATAGTTATCGAGTAGAGTATCAATTGTTGCCGAATTCATCGAAGAACATGTGGGAGAAGAAAATTCGAGAAGAGATCAAGTATCGAGGGAGAAATCTCAAATTTTGATGCAAGGTAGATGATAACACATCATCTATAGGATCTTTGATTAAACGGCAGGAAAAATTGCGCAAATTCATTATGTAGTGTGACATTTATGCATTCCAAATCGTATTCAAATAAAGTGATGTATTTTCAATTTCTTTTCTTTCCCTTTTAAATTGGATGAGTAAATATAGTCAAAATAAGGTAAAACTTGGTAGGTAGACTAATAAAGACCCAAAGAATTTGATTTTGGAGTCAATTTTGCCTTTCGGAGAATTTTAATACTCAAAACATGCAATTTGAGGGAAAGCCAATTTTCTTCATATTAATACATTCCTTTATTATTTATGAACCAAATTTCGTATTTAACTCTCTCTTACCTAAACCTATCCATAGGAAGAGTCTAGAAGAATAATTTTCAATTTAAATTCCTGAATTTTATAATTTTGCATAATTTACCCTACACTTGCATTTTTTCTTATTTCTTGTATATAAGCCTTAAATAATTTTTTTATTGTCTAAAACTCTTATATTTGAATATTGTTACCATACAAAACAACCAAATTAATAAGTGAGGTTTAAAATAAAAATTTATAAAATAAAGTGGTAAAAGGTAATAATTACCTGAATTTGGGTACGTTACAACCGCCTCCCCTTAAAAAGATTTCATCCCTGAATCTCAAGCAAAGAGGGAAGGGTGAGTTCACAACATTTATTCTCTGAGCTCCCAAGTTGATTTCTCTAGAGCATGATACTTCCATAGAACTTTTACAAATTCAATATCCTTGTGCTTCAATTTCTTCACTTGGGAGTCAAAGATCTTCACAGGATATTCTTCATGGGTCAAATTTCCATGAATCTTTATGGGTTTGACGGATAACACATGAGATGGATCTTTTACATATTTCTTTGGCACAGAGACATGAAAAATGTCATGAATCTTATCATAAGAAGGTGGTAAAGCTAAGTGATATGCACACTCCCCAATCTTATCCAGATTTTTAAATAGTTCCACATAACGAGGTCAGAGCTTTCCTTTTACCTTAGATTTCGTAATAGACTGAATTAGTTTTATTTTCAAGAAACAGAATCACCAACTAGAAAGTTCACATTCATCCTCTACTTATCAGCATACATCTTTTGACGATCTTGAGCTACTTTTAGCTATTTCTTTATCAGAACAATCTTATCATTCATTAATTGCATGTCATCAGTCTTAATCAAAGTATGTTCACCCCCATCATCCCAATGCAAAGGAGAACGACAAGGTCTTGCATATAGAGATTCAAAGGGTGACATACCTATGATTGCTTGGTAACTATTATTGTAAGAAAACTCAGACAGGGGAAGATTTTTATACCAAACACCTCCCTAGTCCATAACACACACTCATACGAGATCCTCTAGAGCTTGAACTGTCCTTTCAGATTGTCCATCCATTTGAGGGTGGTAGGATGTACTAAACATAGATCTGATTCCATCTCTTCTTGAATCTGCCTCCACATGCGAGAAGTAAACTTAGGGTCTCTATCTGACACGATAGACTTTGAAACACCATGTAGACATACTATCTAGTCCACATATATATTTGCCATGTCCAAAACCTTATATGTGGTCTTGAAAGGTAAGAAATGAGCAGACTTGGTAAGTCGATCTACCACAACCCAAACAACATCATAACCACTTCTAGATTTTGGAAATCTAGTTACGAAATCCATGGAAATATTTTCCCACTTCCACTCAGGCATTTTGAGAGGTTGCAAAAGTCCACAAGGTCTTTGATGTTCAATATTTACTTGTTGATAGGTCAAACATTTCACAACAAAAGTAGTGATGTCCTTCTTCATATTTTTCCCCAAAAACTTCTCTAAAAATCTTTTTACATCTTTGTGGTGCCAAGATGAATCATATATCTAGATCCATGAGCTTAACTTAACACCTACTTCCTCAGTTCATCCACATCTAGTATCCACAATTCATGCTAAAAATGAATAGCACCATCAAAACCAATAGAGAATTCAGATTGTGGTTTTTCCGTCAAGGTCTTCATCTCATTAAGGTTGGGACTAACTGATTGTACTGCTATAACCTCAGAGATCCAAGATGGGGTAACTATCTAAATGTACATGTAACCCCAATATCTTTAAGAGTTGTTTAGTTTGTCCTATTAGGTTAAACCTTTTAAGGGGTGGATGGAAGTTGGTTAATAAAATAATGATGGCTAGATTTCGGGGACAAAATTCTCTTTAAGGGGTGGAGTATTGTAACATACCCAAATCTAGAACCTTAAATCTAAAAATACTATTCCTATGATTAGGAGATTAGAATGTTTGGTCTTTTAAATTTGACCAAACAAGGATAAAGTTATGCCTTAATGAACATTGTTGATGCATATCACATTTTTGGCAATAGGTTTTATAATCAACAACATATAACATAATACGTTCAAACTAACATATAAATAACTTAATTATGTGTTAACATGTAAGTAAATTAATTAAATATGTCACATTTGTTCCTTTTGATAACTAAAATGTAGATAACCTCTAAAATGTATTTACTAAGAGATATAATGTGCTTTGGCATAACAATTCTTGTTTCCATGACCATAAATAAAAATAATGTGTTATCATCTAAAATAAACATTAGTTTATGGACTATAAATGTTAAATAAGTAAAATATGGAAATTCATGCATAACAATATAAGGAAATCCTTTTGGAAATGAATTGAAGATAATGTAACTAAGTTAAGTGAATGTTGATAATAAAGATATAATATTTTGATAAATAAAATGGCAACAAGACAAAAATCCTAATGGTTTCATAATTCATAAAAGGAAATCTCAAAACTAAAATATAATGGTAAAATCGTGTTCCTTGAGTCCCAATTAGCTTACGTGCCAATTTTCGCTTTATTTGAACAACAATAACTACCCTAATTTTATTTGAGAAGAAAATACGAAAAAAAAGGCAAATGTGTTATAAATAAATTACAAAATGTCTTCAAATGTGGAGGTAAACCCCAAATTTGAAACCTACATATCAAAATTAGTCTATGTGTGAATTTTCACATTAATTGGACAAACTTATCTATCCCAGTATGATTTAAAGTCCAAAATATTAAATAATATAGTAAACTATTCCAAAAGGGAAAATTAATTGTAAAATCAAACCTACATGTTTAAGTTTTCTTATAGACTAAGTTTGACATCTTTTGGGTGTCACTAGATGCCTCAAATTCAGTAAAAAATAAAATATATGATATACTCTAAAAGTATTAAATAAGATATTATATGTCTTCAAAGGTAGAACTAATGCCAAAATTGGAATTAACATGTCTTAACTAGTCTAAGGGGTCAAATTTTTATATTAATTGGATACTTTTAGATACATAAACTAATTTAGGAAAGGAAAAGAATTTTAAAATGACCCTCTTTAATGGATATTGAATTTAATATCTACAATTTGCTTTAGTTCTAGATTATTTCCTTGTCAGGCTAGTTTCTCAGCTTTACAAAGGTATCAGACCATTTTGGATTGTCATCTCTATCTCATGGCTATTTGGCTTTTGTTTTCCTTACATTTTCTTGCGCTCCATAATTTTTCTCTACAGGTTGTCATTTCCTTCTCTGATTTTCTCCCTTCTCTCTCCCTCTTCTTTCCATATATGTCTATTTTCCTTCTCATATATTTTCCTCACAAGTTTCCGCTCGGGGTGACCCTAATACATATAGGGTTTGGTTGTTTTCTTCAGTGTGGCTCCATGACTTTCCTTCTTCCCATGTTCCTTCTATGTTTTCCTCCCTTTTCCTAATCATCCCCACTCTGGGTCATCAGACCACAAGGGATTTAGTTCCTGACCTTCTATGCACGCCTAAGGTTCATTTTCTAGTGTTGTTCCTACCTCGCCTGACTACTGGCGTGCTACCCCAACTTCAATTGCCTTCTCTGACAGACATGGTTCATGTATGATGTTCCTGGTCATTGAGGAATCTGGAGAAGGAACAGACTTATACCTCTCATCTGTGTGATGCTCCAACCACCCTCAATTCCTCTGACGAGGTGCCTCCTTTTTCCTCTTTTGTTCCCCCTCATTGCAGTCGAGAAATCGATTTAGGATTTCCATGATTTAATCCTCGATTTGATTTGTTTTGCTCATAGATTACTTCTCCCGTAGAGTTTTGATTTTCCCCCACAATGTTTGTCCTCGCGGCTTTTACTAGTTGCTCACCGAGGCCTTTCTCTGAGCAGCATCACCCACCACCATGGTGAAGCTCTTCTATGGGCTTTCGGCCAGCTCGCAGCCCTATATTGGCTTGTTGAAATTGAGATGATGACGTGAAGTTGTTGGGAAACATCTGAGGAGGTAATGATCAACGTTATGTTGTTTTACTCTTCAGATCAAAGCCTGGAGTCTGTGTGTGTTCATCGCTGGTTTGGGTGTTGAGAAAAAAGATGGTCGTCCGTGATTTTCCCGCTCTGACCCTCCCTTTCCCCTCGTTGCTTTGTTTTCCTTTTGGGAGTAAAATTGTCTTTTTGGTGTGATGAGTTGTGCGTTGAGCGGTGTGCCTGATTCAATCCGGTGGACAAAGCCTTATTAGTCCAGGTCATTTTGGCTTCAAAACTGGATAATAAGATCTATGTGGATTTTTAGGAGTTTCAATTTGGTCAGTTTTTCTAAAAGCATAGTTAATTATTTACAGTTCAGAAAAATTAAATAAAATATTTCTTGGAATTAGTGTGTCATTGTCTATCTAATAGTTTAGTTTTCATCACCTAGATCAAATAAATAAATAAAATGTGATTTTCAAGAATTTTTCTAATTGGTTATAATTTTTAAAATTCATAAATAATATTCTAGAAGTCAGAAAAATAAAGTAACATATGTTATGAACTGAGAAAAATATAACCTATGAAGTGGTTTTGTTTTGATAACCTAATCCAACAACAATAAAAAGGAAATTTTATGGTTTATATATTTAATGTTAACCTAACCCTAATTCTACATATATATTTAATAGTTGCTTTGTAGACCTAGGCTTGGACCTATACTAACTTTGGACTTATATAAACTCTATATGAGGTACGTGCAACTTTCTATTATCTAGGCACAGATACTATGACCAAATAATATTTTCCATATGAGGCATGAGTTGATATTCACTCTTTCATCCTTATGAAATTCTTATTTATTTTTGTTATTACTTATCGGTCATCTGGACCCACAATGATATATTTTGGATGTTCTCATCCTATTATTTTATATTGTCTGAACTTATACTTGCCTTTTTCTATTTATGTGCATGCTTAGACTAACTTTATTTCTTATAGTAGTACATGTATACAACCAAATATATAGGGGTGTGCTATCTCTACCTAGAGTGTTCTATCTCCATGCACTAACTTTATTTCTTATAGTAGTACATGTATACAACCAAATATATAGGGGTGTGCTATCTCCGCCTAGAGTGTGCTATCTCCACCCATTAGTTATAGGGGCGTGCTATTTTCATTCAGGATGTGTTATCTCCACCCAACATTTATTTATTTTTAGGTTGATGATCATATGGTGTCTCATCCTTACTTGAAATAATTTCAGTCTTTATTTGTTATGTAAATAATTAATGTTTTGATATTGTTAATGAAAAATTTTCAAAAGGAAAGACTTCCTACTTGTTATTCTTTAGCTTGGACATGCCTCATCTCTTGACCTGATATTTCTCTTAAAGCTTGTTTCCTTTGATCATCCCTTATTTTGATGCTCTACTTTTGAATTTTCTAAAGTAGTGCCTAGTTGTTATTTACTGCACATACTCAATTTTCATTAACGTCCCTCCCTTTTGTTTTCCTCCTCCTAGGTGTTTTTTTCAATCCACCCAGAGGTAGCACAACCCTAGGTGTAGAATATGGAGGACATTACATGCATACATGGACCTAGCTTATGGAGAAGACTCTTTATGGGAGATAGAATTGAGATAACTGGATGTCCCTCTACTTAGATCATGATGTAGTTGTTTTTCATGTAAACCCTTTATGGGAGATGATGATGTACTTTTCTTTAAATTGAATAGTCATGATTTATTATTCCGCTACTACACTCTGGTTATTCTTGTATACCATCATTTGAGAAATGAAAAAAATTACACCTACTCTAGCATACCTTTTGAGGGTGTTTGGAATAGATGGATCTATTCCTCACGTTAAGGAAGGAGTGGTCGTCTCAGGACCCACTCCTTAAAAATAAGGAAAAAATAATACATATGACTAGCATGTGTATTGAATGGTGGCTATAACTCATTATTTATGATGTTGGATATCAAGTTAGATATATGGGTACTTGTTAGAGAACAAGTTTACTACACATATCCACCTTGAGAATGACACATAAAAATAGTCACACAAGATTCAGAAATATATTTCAATTGGAAAGGTGAATGTGATCCTCAAATTTCATGTCATTGCAATAATCACATATCGTTTGGTGTACTTTACCTCTTCGCAATGTGAATTTGGATAAGGGTTGTCATACATGTAATTAATGGGTACACTATGATACATATGGATTATTGTGGTTGAGTAGATGAAATTTGTCCATTGGAGTGATATCATGTCCACCTAATTAGTGAGACTATGAAATGCATGGTCATGCTCATGTAAACAATATTGAATATTGGACTCATTGAATCTCAATAGCCTACTCTAGATAAAGCATCATAGAATGAATATTAAGAGGGTGATGGTTACATGCCTTGAGTCAATATGGATATCTAATGTTGAAGTTGATCCCCAACTTATTCTAATTATTTGGGTCAAAATAATGTGTTTATAGACACCAGTCATTGACACTCCTACCAATGTAATGTGGAACCTACATGGTCACGCATTTGGAATGCTCAAGGGAAAATGTAACATGCTCGAATCTGGGTATGTAGCTCAACCTTCCCTCTCCTAAGGTCCATATCAAACTATGTTAGTATTAAATCATTTTTCTTTGAATTAGTTTAATTAGGAGTATTTGGAACCAAGAACATATAATACTTTAATAAAAGATATTTTACATAAGGTTAATAAAGTAATTAATTAAGTTTTTAATTAGAAGGTATTTATACAAATTCATCAAATGATTAATTTTAACCATAATTTGATAATCTAAAATATTACTAAGCTTGATGGATGAATGAAAATTGATAACATAATTTATTATATCAGATTTATTGAAAAAAGAAATAAATACAATATTGTATACTTACTACCCAAGTAGAAAGACAAAATATCAATTGGCATCAAGAAGAGAAATAGATGGTAGAATCATATTCTTCGTGTCTCAATTAGTGTAGCTATCAATTTGCATGTGTATGAAACATTGATTATTTCCCAATTAAACAAGAAAAGAAAACATTATATGAATTAGGTATTAATGGATATATTTATTTAATCGCCTACCTAAATATGTTTATTCTCCTCTACATGATGCCCCATGTGTTACTTCTCCTTCTGCTTCACATGTGCAACCCTCATACCAGGAAGGGGCATCCACAATGGTTGGAAGTCATCTCGTGCCATTCTTTCCTCTTCCTCTTCTCCACTTCTCTTCCTCTCCCTCTCTTATTTCTCCATCCCCTTCTCCTGCGATCGGTTACCAACCATGTGGATAAGGAATATGCTAACATTATGCGGTGATTCTCAACATCAATGGACTTTTTTTAACATCAATCAACTTTTTTTAACATCAATGAACTTATTAATGAGGTTTTAGATTGTCTTCCCAAACACCTAGATACTTTAGATATGGCAACCCTAAGGTCAATACGCCACGATGCACATGAGAGGAAGACAAAGAGAGGCCTATAGTATGTGTGTGCATGCACGCACACAATTAAGTGCAAGGTATCAATAAAATGGAAGAGACCTCTAGCTCTAGTAGGGTAATGGTATAATAGAGAGGGGGTCATGTCTTTTGAAAAATCAAGACATCTATGTAATCATGCTCTCAGTTGGTAGGCTTGACGATCATCTACGATCCATGGCATGTGGAAAATATTTCTCATGTTTTGGGACTGTGTGTAGTTGTTAGTGCTTAGCATTCTCACCCTAGGTTGTTCTATTTTCCCATTCCCCTTTGTATGTTGCAACCCCACTGGGATGTTGCAGCTTATGCCCCTCTCAGCGGGGCTTCAATATCTACGGGCTCCTACAACCAACAGTCTCTAAGATTGAGTATTTGGTGCTTCTTTGAGGGTGTTTGGAGGCTTTGACAGTAATTCAGTGGTGTTTGACAACTTCCTCCACTCTTGGGTGAGATCTGGCAACACAGTCAATTTAGGGGGTTTTCCACCAAATTTCCCATCATGAGTCTTTGTTGCTTGGAGAGGTGTTCCCAATTTTAGATTTTTTTTTCACTACTTCTTTATCTAAAGGGAGAAATATGGGCCAAGTTTATGTGGAAGTTTTACATCATTGGTTGTTTTGCTAGTGGCGTGACCTTCATGGGTCATCGACTTGGTGGCAAACTTCTGCCCAGCCCGTTTTGTATGAGTTTGAACTTAGCTTGAGTATTGGGAGAATTTTAGTGACTCTTTGGAGATAGGATGAGGGTTTCCTTGAGTTTTATAAGACGACCAATAATCAAAAGTAGCATTTTGATACATGGGAAAAGGGTCTTACTCTTTAGGATTGGGACAAATAAAACTCAATTTTCCTTTAATTTTCATATGAAAGTCTTCTCTTGTCTATCGTCTTGCTAGATATTAAAATTACCTTCAATCATTCATCATGAACCAAGAAGGAAAATGCCAAAGGGAGTGGTCAAGATGAGAAGCCAAGGAAGAGAAGGACATGTTAGGATATAAGCTAGTATAAGTTGGCTATGAGCTTTTTGGATAGGGTGGAGAAGGAATATATGAAATTGTATAGAGTCACAACATCAAAGAATTTCTTAATGAGGTTGTAGATTGTCTTCCCAGACACATGGGTCCTTTGGATCTGACGCCCCCCAAAGTCAAGCACCATGATGCACAAGAAAGTAAGATAGAGAGAGGCCAATAATGTGTGTGTGCACAATTAAGTGCAAGGTATCAATTGAATGGAAGATACCTCTAGATCTAGTATGGTGGGGGATATAAGAGAGGGGGTCATGTCTTTCAAGAAATCAAGACACCTATAGAGTCATGCTCTCAACTTGTGGCTCTAGCAATCATGCATGATATAAGCCATGTGGGAAATCTTCCTCATGTTCTAGGAGTGTGTGTAGTCATCAATGCATCCCATGCTCCCAGTACGCTGGTATGTGTCCCTCTCAGTGGGGGCTTCAACGTTCGTGGGCTCCTCCAGTCGGAGATCTATGGGCTTGAGAGTATGGTGGCTCTGTGAGGGTGTTCGGAGGTTGCGAAGGTGAACTAGGTGTTGTTCAACAAATTTTCTCATCTCTTGGGTAAGATCTTGCAATGCAATCAATTCGAGGGTATTGTCAGCCAATTTCCCAGCATGGGTCATTGTTGTTGGGAGAGGTGCAATAGGGGCTTAGCGTCTTGGGAGTTCTGCGTCATTGGTTGGTTTTGCTAGTTTGGGGAACCTTCAGGTTTCATCAGCTTGGTGATTGAGCTTTAGCTTGAATGGTTGACGTCTTGGAGATTGGGTGAAGGCTTTCTTGAGTTTTCTTTCATTCTGCTATCAGTTGTGTCACTACCTTTTGGCGTCTAGAGCGAGGGTTGCATTGTTTCCAGTCCTCTAGGCAAACCATAACTTGCCACATAAGGCTACTTGTTTTTGGGTTCTCTTTTGTGTTTTTCTTTTATCTACTCCATTTGGTATGTTCTTCCTCATGATTTTATAGCACCTATCCCAGGGCATGTGTTTCTAGGCCTCCTAGCCTATTTGTGTCATGATCACAATTCCCCCTTAGTTATGGTTTTTTGTGTTTAGTTGCTTGATTATGATCTTGTGATGAGAGTGGTTAACAATGAGCTCTTTGGTGATGGGCTTGTCTAGATTGGTGTTGGTTGTTATGCCTTTGTCCTTTCATCAAACAAAATCTATTAAGGAAAGATGTTTCGTTAAGCACGAAGAAGAAAGAGCCCTGAAAAAAATCCCCCAACTTCCAATCTCAGATATTTGATATCATTTGTACGGCCTACAACGGGGTTGTCAATGTCAGATGGGTTCGATTATCTTTGTAGATGGCATATGGCCCTTAATTAATGTTCTGCAACCTCAGCCCTAAAAAAAAGGCATCCGCCATGGAGGTATCAATTAAGTGCAAGCCATCTCTACTAGGGGGTCGGGCTATGTGCTACGAACAGGAAAAAAAACAGAAGGAAAAGCATCAACCACGTTGCACAAAATTGGATGCCAGCCAAAATTGGTAAAAACTTGGTATTGGCTTCTATGAAAGAGCAACCTCAATGTACAAATACAGAACTTTGATCTTATCCGTTTCTGGGAGAATATACATTCCAGTTCCTAGACCACTCTTTTGAAGATTCTACCTCCGCCGGTGCTATCAGTGAGACCTTATCTGTTCAAGAAAAGGACCTAATCTTTGAGCTCCTAAAAACAATGCATCTGCCAAGATAACAAGACCCAGCTGCAAATGATATAAACAAGAACAGGTAATATTTCCTAGGAAGTTAAAGAGTAAAGACAATAGGATATCTAGTAAAACAAGTATTATTACCAAACGGGCAGTAAAGACAAAGCGGTAACCCCAGCCCTCCTTGGCAGCAATTACACGTTGCTGGTCAGTCCAACTAAAAACGAAAAGGAGAGTAAAAAACACGGTAGAGTTGTGTTCGTCAGTGAGAAGGAGAGTTCACCAGGAAGTTGTTTGGCATATTTTCTGTTCTTTCCGTTTTAAGCAAGAAAAATTTCGGAAGACAAATTACCCAAGAAACTCCGAGACACCGCCAATTCCTGCTAGTTTTAACGGCTGAGGGCCCTCGCATTGAAGATCCTGGTGAATTAAAAGTGGCAAAACAGCAAGTCGATCATTATAAAGATGGAAACGTCAGTATAGGATGCCAAATAGAAAAGAATATTTATTAGCTCCAAGTCAGGAAAAGAGTCATACTTCATCCTCGGCAGCTTCTAAGCCCCCTTGCACCCAGAAAAGATTCTTGTAGCCCGCATTATAGAGTAGCTCGCATGCAGCAAGAGACCTACAATTGCAAAAATGAGGCATATAAGTATAACGTACAAACAGACGGCTACAAGTATTCGATTCAATTAACCTGAACTTTTTGCGAAAATAATGTCACACAAAGAGCTTTAGATGGGAAACAATAACATTAATAGTAGAATGAAACCGAAAATTTTACCGGAATTGTATATACCCTCTTGTTTGGACAATTACACTGAATCTCCTATCGTGTTATTACAAATCTGTAAAACAAGCCCTTTAGTGGGATATGACATCAGTTACTGCTCATTTAATGCGTGTGTGAGTAAGCTTACAACTGTCATTTATAATTTACCTAATGTTTTGGATGGGTAGTTTTATTAAATTAGTCCAAACAAATTGAACCCTCTGAATTAGTACCAAAATCCCATTAAGAATTTGCAGGGCCCCATTTATTTAGATTGTGGGGTTCATGTACAAGGTCATAGCTGTGTTATCCAGGCTCAACTCACATACTACTATGGTGTTGGATGTAAGAGTTCTTTACACTAATAATGTACACAGAAAAAGGGATCTTTAGTCATTGCTAAAGTAGAGAGCAATTGTTTAGTACTGAAAAGGGCACGCTTATTTGTATGCTTACTAAAAGCCTAGCAAAACCTAATTACATGGTGCGGGCTAAACACATGTACGAGTAAAATAATTAAAGTATGCGACTCAATTCTCCCCTCAAGATGCAGAATAACAATTACACATGCCCATCTTGGAAACTAAAGAAGAAAAACTGACAGAATAAGCCCTTTGAAGATAACATCGGGAATATGATCAGAGGACTTACAAAAAGCAGAAACAATGTTTCATCTTATAACTTTTCACTACTCAAAAATATATCGATTTCACATGTCCTTTGTTTCATCGTGTTGGACCTGGATATTTGTAATGTCTATAGAAGATTTATTGTCATAATAGAGCAAAACAAATCCCTTTCATTCTTCAATGCATAGAGCTTCACAATCACCATATGCCATGGCCCAGTATTGCAGGTTCAGAACATGACCGAGCCATGGTATTTTACTTTTGCTATGCCAGGTAACCAGAAAATTGCAGTAGAGTGAGGTAGATCTTCCTCATCACAGATCTGGCCCGATCGAAATCAGTATATAGGGATTTACCTCAATGGAAAAGTGATATGATGGCTGAGTACCTTTTCAGGAAAACTTTTGAGATATCAAAGTATGTGATTAACGAACTCCAAGTGTCATTGTCAAG
The DNA here is from genome assembly GCA_963693085.1 of Alisma plantago-aquatica. Lineage (NCBI taxonomy): Eukaryota > Viridiplantae > Streptophyta > Magnoliopsida > Alismatales > Alismataceae > Alisma > Alisma plantago-aquatica. The sequence continues at coordinate 714,943,253 of OY856409.1, read as the reverse complement.
GGTTGTGCATGCACTGGCTAACAAGGCTGACAACATACGTAATGTGAGGACGTATATATATGTGAGAGATAATTTGGAATAGATGAGCCCTCTTTGTTAGATATCGACCTAATTGGAAATTCAAACATATTAAAGTTTGCTTGGTCGTCTAAGGATACACAATAGTGTTAATTTCTCTTTAAACCCTCACTGCAATGATGCAACGTAATATTGTTTGTATCTTTATATTTGTTGTTGTGAATTTAAGAGAGTCCTTTACCATATGGGTGTGAAAAATGCTCTTCTTTACGGAGACCTGCAACGCAGAGAAATCATCTAGGCTTTTTGCTCAAAATAGTAGTTAGATCAAGTGTCAAGATAAAACATAGAGCTATGGCTCGGGCTGCTTGTAACCTGCGAGGATGTAAGCAAGTTTCAAGCGAACCGCGTAAACCTTGCCTTATTTGTCAATTGCCTTAATTTCTCATCTATTCTTTTGTTCTACGAAAAAAAGGCAAAAAAACGTGTTTCCATCAAAATTATCAACAACCTTGGTGTTCCAAACTTCCATGGGAGTACAGGATGCATTGCAGTCGACTGTCATGTTGTTGGAAGGATGGTGCTTACAAAATTCTGTATTTCTACTACTGCGTTGAAGCTTCAAGACCAGGCAATTGTCTCTTAACCAAGGCCTTGACTATAAAAAGAATATAGGACTTGTGTGTTTGTGACCAACTGGGCATGCATGTTACATATGCTCCACCTTGAAGGGGGAATGTAGACAATTATCTATTTTAACTTTATTTTGCTTCTTTTGCTATCTTCTTGATTATATATTTAATAGGTTGGCATGCTTCCCCACTCCTATATACCAGTACACTTTTTTGCTCAACTATGAATACGTCTTTACAGCTTTGACATTATACCATAGTATTTTTATAAGAAAATTGAATCACGGAAGCATTGTAAGACGTTCAAAAGAGAAATCTAGAGTCTTTTTAAACACAATAACAAAAACCTGAATCTTTTATATAAGGGAAACTCAGGCCTTCAAACAAAATAAACTAGAACACATCTAGGACTAATGAACTAAGACTGGCAACGTTACTTAGTCAAGAAAAAATCATTATCTGCATTCAAGGAAGAAGCAAAAGCATAAAGATTGTGAGCAGAAGGAGATGACCTTTTTTTTGCTTCTTTATATGTGGCAAGGATGGGGTTGGGGACAAGGAAAAACTAAACCACTATTGCTTGCAGTTCAGGCAGTCTTTTTTTTTTCTACAGGAGTGGGGACAGGGGGTGATACAGAACAAAGCTAGTAACTTCCAGATTGGTGTCAATTGGTCTAATCGAAAGTACAAAACTAATCAAACCAAATCGATAATGTGTTCTAGTCCAACAGGTCAACCAATCTTTAAAGGTCCAGGCCTAAAAATCATGGCAATGCCTTCTACACTGATGACTTGAGATTAGATAAGATTGTTAGAATATAAATACATGTAATACAGGGTCGAGTCTGTCAATAGTCTGGAATTAGTCCCACCTTGTGTAATTGGGTATTGGATGCCACCCGAAGTGCCATAAATAGGTCATTAGTAAAAGATAAGTCGGGCATTCCCCTAATTGTGTTTCTATACATGGTATGAAAGCTACTCCGGGGATCCCATTGAGAAGGAGAAACGGTCGTCTCTACGTCAAGGAGTTGACGCTTCCTCAGTGCTTCTGGTCATCCTCTAGGATCCCGGTCCGCCTGGTTTTCAGAGCTATCGCCTCCATGGTCAAGAAGAGGAGACGTCGTCATTCCCTCTCTTCTCTCTTTCTCTCCTACTTGCGCTGCCTGCCGTTGGTCAAGGGCGGAACATTGTCGTCGACAGACGTCTTGTGCATTGTCGCTAGCCCAAGAGAGAGGAAAGCTGCAAGAGTCCTCATCATCGTGCAGCACGCCATAGGGTTTCCCTCATCACGTGTACTAGGGCAAGGCCTCGGATGCCCTTGCCCTGGTCATCTTTGTCTTCCGCCATCCCGACTGGCCCTAACAACGGTTGACATGATGTGTCGTACAATCAACACGGTGTGTCAATCAATCATTAGAGCACCAAAGGAACCAAATTACTAGTTGCACAACGTGTAGATTGCCAGACACAGTGTGCTATCATCGAGTATCTTCGACGACTACTCCACACGACGCATCAACATCTCACACGTCGTGTTGCTTCCCTGTGACGGTCTCTGTCTAAATTGTGACACAACATGCAGTCCCTTACACACGTGACTTGTCCCTGACATGACGTGTACAGACACACCATACCTTCTCACAATTCGAGACAGTCCTCTATTTCGATCAGTTTCTCTCTCAAGATGTCTGATTATGAAGAGGAAATGTTGATCACTCAACCAAGTACAATTGTCTCCGTACAAGATCAAGTCATCACCAACAGAATGCTCAATGAGAAACACTATAGTCAAGGGATTCAAACAGTCATTATGATTCAAAGGTCAAGGAAGATACAAGCATCAGGATGTCCTCCAACTGATAATACTTTATCCAAGTGGGAACAACATGATGCAAGCACGATCACACCAATGTGGAACTTCATGGAACCACGTATAGCAGACACGGTCAACCACTTCAATACGTGCAAGGAGCTCTACAATCATCTAGAGATCATGTACAACAACAACCTCTCGAGGATGAATGATATGATTGTTGAACTATACGGTCTACAACAGGGAGAGAAGTCGCTTGTGAATATTTTGGTTAAATGACTCGACTCTCTGATGATCTACATGGTCTCCTACCATTGTCCATTGATCTTTAGAACATGCAGAAACAATGTGATCAACGGATTGTCATTAAATTCCTTGTTGGGCTACATTGTGTGCATGAGGGAGTTTGGAGTCAGATTCTATCAGGCATACAACTATCCTCTCTTGCTAGAATCTATTCTCAAGTTTCTTGTGCCTTCCTGGAGAAGGATAAGCTGCCAGATCTTCTATCAAGCAATCAATTCGAAAAAGCTACTTTAGTATCACAGACCAGATCAGGATTGTCCAACTATGGTCGGGACTAGGACGAAATTCTTCCGGATGAGGGGGAGGCATGAGTTGACGAGGTCGTAATAAACCTCAATGTACTCATGTGGAAAACTTGGATGTTCCAATTTGGCTAGCCACGGAGAAGAGGTTCATCATTTACAGCAAGTCCCCCCAGTCTTCACATCAGGTTACCTAGTCAGAGTATGCAAATTACTTCAAATGAAGAAACCTGACAAGTCTCTTCCTCGATTGTTGTCGGTGTCCAACAATACTCTGTTTATATGGCACAGCCATCCAGGGGTTCTTCCTCGTCTTCACGGGTTCTACACTTAGGAGCTATAGATCACATGATAGGAAATAGAGATCAGTTTACCTCCTATTTCGGTAGTCAATCTCTTCCTCTAGTCATCATGGCTGATGGTTCGTCTACAATTGTCTATGGTATAGGCTTCGTACAATCACAGCCAAATTTACCCCTTTCTTCTGTTCTTCGTGTTCCCAAATTTTTGTTTAACCTTGCTTCTATTAGTAACTTGCCCAATCACTTCAGACTGCAGTGACCTTCTTACCTGATTGCTGCCTTGTGCAGGATCTGAAGTTGTGGAAGGTGATTGCTCAAAGCTTTGAGCATGGCAGGTTGTATTACCTTGGGAAGAAAGTGTGAGTTGCTTTTGTTGATGCCTCTCCGTTGGATATCCATAGTCATCTTGGTCATATGCCTCGTAGAAAATTAAAATTATTAGTTCCTAAGTTGTCTGATCTTCGTAATTTAGAATGTGAATCATGCCAGTTGGATAAACACCCAATGGGAAAGTTTTGTTCCTCGTCACCAGATTCGAGATGGTTCAGTTTTTTATTAGTACATTCAAATGTTTGGGGACCAAATAGAGTTGCATCCAAACATGATTATAAACATTTTCTTACCTTTATTGATGGATTTTCAAGTGCAACTAGGTTATATTTGATGAAGGACATATCTGAACTGTTTAATATATTTCAATCCTTTTGTTGTCGAGTACGGTATCAATTTGGGAAAACTGTGAAAACCTTTCGGATTGATAATGCAAAAGGGTATTTCAGTCACGAGTTCACCTAGTTCATGTCGTCCCATGGCATGACCCATCAATCCTCATCCCTAGACTCCACGGTAAAATGGGGAAATAAAATGAAAAAATCATCACATTGAGACAACTCGAACATTGTTGATTCACATAAATGTTCCTAAGGAGTTTTCGGGAGAAGTTGAGATTACCGCCACCTACCTTACCAACCGCATGCCAATCACTGCCATCCAAACAAAATTCCTTTTAATGCCCTTCATCTAGGTCAACCAATGTTCCTTGTGTCCCTAAACCTTTGCTTGTGTTTGTTTTGTCCATCTTTTGGGCACAGGTAAAGAAAAGCTAAGTGCCAAGATGGTCAAGTGTGTTTTTCTTGGTTATTTTGGAGTTCAGGATGGAAGTACATGTGCTACGGTCCAGATATGCATAGCTCCTTGTTTCATTTGATGTGTCCTTTGTGAACACGTCTTTCTTTGATGGTTCCCAGTCTTAGAGGGAGAAGTTCTTCTTTAATCATTGAGTCGGTTGTGCCTCCTCCACCTATTCCTAGTCAAGGTGAGCCTATTCATCCTATTTTTCATGTGTTTACACGACGGAAAGACCAGTCTAATGCAGGTGAAGTTGTGCTAAATTCGCATCATGTTGCTTCCACTTCTAATGGTCTAGGTATAAGTGATCTCGACTTGCCTATTAGTCATAGGAAAGGTAAAAGATCATTCATTACATATTTCATTTCTGATTTTGTAACCTACAAAAAATTTCTCCTGCATATTGTGCTTTTGTTTCATCTTCGTGCTCAGTCTCTGTTCCCAAGAATGTGGATCAAGAATCACATCACTTGGGTTGGAACATTGACATGGAAGAAGAGATGTCAACATTATTATAGAGTCGCACTTTGTCACTTGTTCCCTCTCCTACAGCTCGTCTGTGATTGGTTGTAGATGGGTGTTTGCTGTCAGTGGAACTGAATGGTTTGGTTGGTAGGTTGAAGGCATGCTTGGTTGCTAAAGGGTACATACATGTTTATGGTGAAGATTATCTAGAGACTTCATCGCATGCTGCTAAGATGTCTTTTGTGAGGATATTTTTGTCTGTTGTTGCTAATTTTTCTTGGTCGCTCTATCAATTGGATATCAAGAATGCTTTCTTGAATGTTGATTTGATTGAAGAAATTTATTTGGAGAAGTCTCCTAGTTTTGTTGCACAGGAGGAGTTTGCACAAGTGTGCCATTTGCAGAAGTCACTCTATGTTCTTAAGTAGTCAACTAGAGCCTGGTTTGGTAAGTGCAGCAGTGCTTTGCTAAAATGTGGTCTACGCATGTATTGTGTGTCACTCTGTCTTCTATAGGCATAGTGCAACTGGCTGTTTGATTATGGTGGACAATGTAGATGATATTTCCATCAGTGGTGATGATGAACAAGGTATTTCTCAATTGAAGCATTTTTTGAATTGTCAGTTCCATACTAAGGATCTAGGCAACTTGAAGTATTTCTTGAGTACTGAAGTTGCTAGATGCAAAGAAGGTATTGTTATCTCCGAAAGGAAGTATATCATGGATCTTCTTGAAGAAACCGTTATGCTAAGGTCCAAACTTATTGATGCTATTATGGATCCTAAATTCTGCTTTTGTTTATCAAGGAGATATTCTTGAAGACCCATGGGTGTACACACATCTAGTGGGTAAGCTTAATTATCTGACTGTTACCAGGCCATATATCTCCGTTTCTACTAGTGTATTGATCCATTTTATGGAGAAGCCGTGCTCAGGTCATATGGAGGAGGTTATCCGTATACTAAGTTATTTAAGAAGACTCCTAGAAAAGGTATTCTATATCATAGAAGTGGCCACTTGAAGGTCCAAGCCTATTCAGACGTTGAATGGTAAGTTCTAGTATTGATAGGAGGTCCATCACTGGTAACTATGTACGTTGGTGGTAATTTTGTGTCATGGAGAAGTAAGAAGTAATCAGTGGTTTCCAGGCCAAGTGCTGAGTCTAAGTATAGAGCTATTGCACAGGCTACAAGTGAGGTCTTGTGGGTCAGGAACTTCCCTGTGAGCTTGGTTTTCCATTCAGTGAGTCAAAGGAATGGAGATGTGATCATTCGGCTGATGTTCATATTGCATCCAACTTTGTATTTCACGAAAGGACCAAGCACGTTGAAATTTATTGTCATTATATTAGAGAAAAGATCCAGGACCGAAAGATTCAGCTCCTGTAAGTAACTCAGAAGATCAGCATCAGCTAGCTGATTTATTAACCAAGTCATTGATTGGGTGTCGGGTACAATTTTTGTGTAAAAAGTTAGGTGTTTATGATATATATGGACCATCTTGAGGGGGAACTTTAGAATTATAAATACATGCAATACAGCGTCAAGTTTGTAAATAATTTGGATTAGTCCCACCTCGTGTGATTGGATATTGGGCGCTAGACAAAGTACCTGCAAATAGGCGTCCCTTGTCATTAGTAAAAGATAAGTCGAGCATTCCCCTAATTGTGTTTCTCTGCAATGATCATCACTCCAACTAGCATTGTTTATCTTTCATTGTCTCCTAACACGTAAGATTTTGTATTTAATTATGATTCGCAGCCTTATGCAAAAAACAAATATGTATACAACTATATATTGTACAATTTTTTAAAAAGTGGATGTGCTTTGTTCGCCTAAATTTAATTTGTATATGACATGTCTATCTGTTTCTAAGTTCATCATACCTATCTATTGATGATATATATCAAAAGAAAACGATGTTTATTAGTAATACGGATTTGAACTGAACAACCTATCTAAATATATCTACAGTCACATGGACATGTTATCTTCGCAAACAAAATGCCTATACAAAGAACTCTCCTAGCCATCAAAACTTTGATATCATTCATTTGGGAGCCTGCAAAGAATCAAAGAGAAGTGCTGACTGCAGTCATGAATGAGAAAAGTGGATGTTATTCATGGAAAACGACAAGCTAGGCAAGTTGATTATACATCAATTATAGCAATGTTATTCATGGAAACGACAAGCTAGGAAAGTTGATTATACATCAATTAATAACAAGGAAGTTTGTTCATCAAAGATGACAAAATAGATTAGTTGATTACAAATCAACTAATAACAAGAAAATAAGTCACAATCGAGTATGAGTAAACTATGAATTCTTTTAAATAGCAAAGAGGATCTTCATCAAAAAAACTGCTGGAGATTACCTCAAACCCTTTTGGCAAGCCACAATGAGTTCAGCCTCTTTAGGAAATTTCTCTTCCACATTTTGTATAAAATTCCTGAGAGTTATTGAATGAGTAAGCGGCATTGAAAGTTCAAATTTGTGTTTATATGAAGTAGTTCTTGGGGAGTTAATAACCCACTTATTGTATGTAAGCACAGGTGACCCACTCCACCAACCTCCTGCATATTTGCAGCAAACATTAGCATCTCTGAGGGCCAAAACTGAGATACTGCAAAGACCAATGAGATATAGAACTAGTGCAATAGGGAGATGACCGATTGAAAGCCAAGATTATATTTCCACTACCTCCATTAAATAGCATCTTGTAGAATTATAAACGGATGCAGCTTTTTCTTACCTTTAAACCAGACTGTTACTCTTACATTCTTATAGATGACCTTCACAGTTCTTTAATAACAAGGGCCGGACCACCTGGCCGTAGGACTGACCAGTCCACAATCTAATGTAGCCATAGAGCTCCAAGAAGAAATGGACCGACCTGTCTTGCAACCCAATGCAGCCATAGATTACAAGGTTACTGAGAGGTTCAAAACATGGCCCCATGGAGTCACTTTCATCCAGTGTTGCATTGAACTAGCAATCAGTGGACCTTGAGGAGCGTGGTTTGCAATGCTATCCAGTATAGTGAGGAACCTAACTTCAACAGTCATCTCCAAGAATTGAACATGCGATCTTGGAGTTGAGAGCTGGTCCTAGAACCACTGCGCCCACCCCTAACCTAGGAAACGAGGCCTTCAACTTTGAAGCCTGCATTAATCTGCTATATTACATTTCCGTTTTCTAAAAGGATATTTGTTATTAATTTTCCCCAGTGGTTCCTCCAAAAGGGCCACAAATTTCACTTCAAAGGGGATCTTTAACGTGTGAGCATATGTTTGACCTTTTTTGAGGATAACGACACAAGAATTCCACTTATACATGGAAACACACATACATATATGTTTCCGAAACATCTATCTTGAATATGGTTGTCAAGTTTAAATATCAAACTAACTCTGTAATGGCACCCCAAACAAGGTCTTAAAGCTTTTATTAAATTGTCTGCCTTGTACAGTCATATATTATCTCCAATGTAATTGTAAAAAAAAAAAAAAAAACTGGCAATGGAGTAGGGTTGCACATAAACTGGGTTTTATAACACAAATTGTGTATTGGAAGCTACCATGAAAGAATTGAAGCACGCCAAACTTGTAATAAATCAAAATCAGGAACTGTTCCATGGTGTGTGCACTGTACCAATACAAGTACTCATATAGATACACAATTGTCCTTCGCTGCGTACATAGAGGTTTTTAGTTGAGTGGTAGCATTTATCAATGGTTTATTGTTCTTATTACCTAGCTGCACTTAAACATTAGAGGAAGGGTGCAGTCCTAGGGGCACTCTTTATACGATGAGTATAGCTTTGATTAAGGAACATACCAGATACTTTTAGAGGGAATAAGCTAGAAGACTGAGAAGAGGAGTGCAAGCAACGCCTTTTTGTTTACATTCCACATTGTGATTGCAGCATGCATGGATAGGCATAAAGAGTTGAGTGTGGAAGAGGGTGGACAACCAAAAGGGGGCAAAGGAGAAGAGAACGTGTATCGTTACTAGCTGTAGGTATTAATAGCATGCCTCACTTTAATCTCCCATCACCACATGGACTATAACTAAAACCTCAAAAGCTCCAGTACATATAAAATGAAGTCATCGCAAGGGTATCTTGGTTACTAATTTGAACACTCCTAGATGAAATCAATATGATGTTTACATAGTAGGTATATGTATGCTTAAGAAACAGAGCTTGAGCCACCTATGTGTAATTCAAGTACTAGGATTATGCTGACACCAACAAGGGATAAAGCTATCAGAAAAGCTCAAAATATCTACTTGAATGGTCGTCGTCATCATCTAAGCCTCTATCCCAACCATGTTGGGGTCGGCTACATGGATCCTTCTTTTCTAATCAGCTCTGTTATGGGTCATATTCTGAGGTAGAGCAAAAATAATAATGAGTACGTTTAGGATCGTCTGGTTCAAGGAAGAAAAGTTCGATGTTGTTTCGGTGGTCAAAGAAACAAAAATTTACCAAAACTTCGACAGAAATTTTGACAAATGTGTTTCAAGCATTTTGACGGCAAAATGAACGAATTAATTTAAGAAATTTTACCAGAATTATCTACTAGTGCAGATCTACTCAAATATGCAATAATATTTCATATTGGATATGTGGGGGTGGGGTCTCCTCATTTGTGAGTGAAGGACCCTGAAGTGTTTCGATGGGGATTTCAATGGAGAATTTTGATGTCAGTTTTCAATGGTGAAATCAATGAATTAAGTTATTAACTCATTATCATAGTCACAATATACTCCATTTTTTTCCAAAAAAAGCGTTTAAAACGCATATTATTCACCTGTCGTATATGACAACCTTTTTTATTTTCAAACCGAATAATATGCTTTAAATGTGGTTTATTCGCGTATTGTGTTTTAAACGTGTTCAAAACATTTTTTGCTGTTTTATACAGTTCTGTACTTTTGCTTCACATTTGTTTTTTCCACGTCATTTTTTACTTGTAGCAGGGTTCCACTAAACCGTCCAACCTTCCTCCTCTATCCCCCGACACACCCTAACCCAGGAGTAACCCTCGACATTCTACATGTATGCTCCATCTTCCTCCTCCATTCTCCCCCCTTCTTCCCTGATTTATGTCGGCTGCTTGTTGCTCCCACTTCTTCCCCTTCTTCCAATATTAGGGTAATCAGTTTGATGTTTAGTCATTTTAAATCATTATATGTGTGGATGTATATATATATATATAGAGAGAGAGAGAGAGAGTCAGGCTAGAATACACTCGAGTGTATTCGGAGCAGAATACACTCAAGTTGTTTTTCATGATGCAATATTTTTTTCAAAAATCTAATCCGTTGATCTTCTTAAACATCTGGTGAATAGCTCGTACGAAAAATTTGAGCACATTTGGACATTTATAGGACATGTTTCGCGCTTCGATTTTGTTGCCCTTGGATGAATGACTTACACTCATCCAAATGTGCTCAAAATTTGTATGTAGCCTAGTTATAGTATGATGGTGAAGATCAATGGTTTACATTTTGCAAAAAATAGTCTTTATATGCAAACACACTTGAGTGTATTCGTGCGATTTGTACACTCGAGTATATTCTAGCCTGACACTATATATATATATATATATATATATATATATATATATATATATATATATGCTTGTATGTGTTTATGTATATGTACATATATATATAATCCGTCCTTTTGCCGACTTTTTCCGAATAGTTGACGGAATTTTTACCGTACGTTGACTGATTTTTATCCGAATTTCCGCATAATTCCCGATTTCCGAATTTTTCAACTTGACCGTACGTATCCCGAATACTGAATTTGTGACTGTTCTCATTATAGTTTGCAAGCACAATATATAGACGTAAAGACACAAAACATTGCAAAAAATATGCTCTAGGCAATCAAGAACTCCATATGGCACATTAAAAAGAAAGAAAAAGTTTGATGGTCCAGGCGTTTCGACAGTGCATTTCGATGTCCGATGGCCATCGATATGGAAATAATTTCCGAAATTTGACAATTTCGACAAAATTTTAAGCTATAGTCTGGTTGCTAATATGTCTATTTCCTTGTTTTGTTCTTTCCTATCTTGTTGAACTTATGCATTTTGTACCGAGACAGAGAATGCATGTTTAGAAGAACAGATAAGTAGCAGTTTATTTGGATGGGATATTATGGCATATTCCAAACAAACCCATCAATTTGACATGTTGAATCACCAGTTCAACTCTATTTTGATTTGATCAGCCAGATTTCATTCTATTCAGTACAATACATGTTAATCATCATCAGTCTATGAATAGAAACTGTTGACAGGAAAACCGAAGCATAGCAATACTAGTGATTATAACAATGGGGAATGGGCTATCACAGATGGGTGATTGTACATCCAAGTATTCTATGCTTCAAGAGTTTGATAAGAAATAAAACCATCAATTGCAGGCAATCACTGACTGATGGGGCTGAATCCATGTTTGGCACTGCAGTGGAGGCTTGCAGTTGCATATCGAGCCAGAACACCACATTGCCGCTTTGGGATATGGTCAAAATGACATACTAGTGATTACACTATATGACTTGGTGTCTTATTCGAGTGAAACGATGTACTATTGATTTGCACTTGTGGAACATGCATATGCATGTATATGGGATTCAACCAATGTCCGCACTGGTATCATAAGATTATGTTGCAGTTATATGCATTTATATCAATGTTCAAAATTTCGTCGAAATTGGCGAAATTTCGCTAATTATTTCGATGCCGCCAACGATTGGACATAGAAATGACCTTACATGTCTGTACGTAGGGAATTTCGCCAGGAAAAAATTAAATTTCGACATATATTTCGAATTTCGACGAAATTAGGTAAATTTCGATGAAAAAAGGCCCATTTCGTCCGCATTTTGACGAAATTTTGAGAAACACATCTATTATTTCGAGAAATGGGGTATGATGTCTGCAGATTTTACTATGTGATTCCTTGGGCTTGTTAGGGGCAATCTAAGTTATGTTTCTTTTCTTCCTAGCCTAATTCTACCTCTCTCTCGTATTTCTCTCACTTCTATAAAGATCTACAAAGGAAATATTTAAAAATGTGTCTAGGAGTGATATCTATGACTATGATGACCCACTAACTTTCATTTTTGAGGTCACATGATTTATGTTATAGTGCGTAAAATTAGCATCACTGTCGAGATTTTTTGTATGTATGCTATTATCAATCACACCTATAACTACATGGTTGCCTCCTATAGGCTCTCGCTACAAAAGCACACGACCAAGAACAAAGCTTGAGTTAATCTATTAGTATGCATTTTATCACTTGTAAGCATATGGAGATTAACAGTGAGACACATCTATGCTTGTATAAAACAAAATAAACATGAGCCAATATGTTGATAGGTATAATCAACAAGGAGGATGACAACCATCATGGTTCAACTAGATGCATAAACCATAGTTGTTTCATGCTTCCTCAATACTCACTCACATACCACTGCAACATTGTTTATGTATTACGTGTTGTCATCCTACCAAGAGGTCCTACCATCCTAGATCATGTTATGTTTCCATAAATTTGTGTCTTTTAAGTCTATATGTTGTGCTTGCAAACTATGATGACTTGATTCATTCATTTCTCCATTCAATTGACCTCAAAATCTCCATCGAAATGCCCATCAAAATTGTTCAGCTTCCTTCACTCACACATGAGGAGCCCCACCCCCTCACATATCCAATATGAAATATTATTGAATATTTGAGTAGATCTACACTAGTATATTGTTCTGGTAAAATTTCGATAAATAATTTGATCATTTGGTCGTCGAAATGCCAGGAATGCATCTGTCGAAATTTGTCAAAATTTCTGTTTCTGTGGCTACCAAAGCGGCGTCGAAATCGGACATTTTCTTCCTTGATTTATATGCTGCAGACCTTTCTGCAGTATTACTGTATTCAAAATTACGATCAGAATAAATTATTTTATAAGAGTTAAATTATGTAGTATAACTGTATTACTTGCTTTTGATAATTGCCCTAGACTTACAAACATATATTGCTTGCTTTAAAGTTGCTGTTTATAGTTGTAAACTTACAAACACATGACTGGGCATTATAAAGCACACACACTGATATCTGGGTATGAGATGTGACCGGTAGAAAGAGATCCAAACTGCATCCTAGGAAAGTATAGAATAGCATCTCATACCCATCACGAAATTTGTAATTTTCTTGGACGCCGTTCCGGCTTCGAATGAGTTGTCATTGTCGAATATAGGAATCCAGGCTGAACCCTTGACTGATGCCTGTCAATACAAACAGAAACAGTCACAAATTAGTTAAAAGTAAGCACGAAAATAGCATCAAAACCAATGGCAACTGACTCTCTGATATTCAATTGATGGTCGGACATCGAGCAATGTCTTCTTAGAGAGTTCAATTGCATAACCAGCCTCCCTTGGTGTGAGGGTCTTAACTTTCTGATCTCTGATCTACAATTGTTGCAGTAGACAAATACAAAAATGATTATAAGTGTTTTTACACCTAAGGATGTCAGTTTGTAAGCCAGTAGCATGCATTAAATATTCCAGATGAAAGTATAACACTTGGGAATGTTAGGAAACCAAATCATGGATGCATCATATAACTGCCTTTATTACATGACGGAAAAACTTATTTCGAAATATGTACATCTTTGGAAAATGAGCTTTGTGCTTTCTTAATCCTGCATATCACCCAATATTTGGAACATGCTAGGTAGCCCCACGAATCATTGGTCCCAGAAGAGCTGAGTTCAAAGTAGTCGAGGATTGGTTTACCTCAAAACAGGTAAAATTTCTACCAAGGAAAGGAAGTTGGATGGCAAGTGGCAGGAAGTGCAAGCATATAAACAGCCAAAGAGAACCTAGCAAAGTAACCTAGACCATCTTACAGTGCCATCAGTAACCCAGATGTGCCACCCTATAAGTAATTTATGAAGTACGATGAACATTACAATTGAGCATGAAATTCTAAGCATAAGAAGCCACATGATATGAAACTGAAAACAAGAGAGTGACCGGTCATATCTTAATTTTTGTGAACCTGAGTTGACAAAAACGATCCTCCTTGACCACACTCGTAATACGAGCAACTCTAGAATTGTGCACGTATTTCTAAACTAATTATGTCTTTTATGAAATTTAAATTTTCTTTGGATATATTTTCTAACTTTTTGAAATCTAGCTAATTTCATGATAGGAGAGTTGAAGATAGGTCCCAATTTTGGCCTGCTTAAGGGATCTGTCATACTTGTTAAGGCAGCAAAGCGCCAAGGTATGGCACCTTGTGCCTTGGCGCGCCTAGGCTTTTTTATAAATTTAAATTTTAGTAATACTTCCCATATGTGTGTATACATAGGTTTATGATTTTTTCTTTTTACAAACATTTACCCCCTCGTATACATATATTTTATAGTTATAAATATTATATACATAAATGTATTGTTAACCATTCATATACATTTAATTTATGGTTAGAAAGCACAACCAGTTACATTTTTAACATTTATAATTACCATTATGTTAAAACAATAAGAAAGCAACTCTAAACAATGTAAGAGATGAAAAATAAATAAACAAATTGTTAGTTTAAGCGGTTCAATAGGTGATTGGGCTTAGGCCCGTTGTATTTACAGTCTTTGGTATGCTATAAGTACACTTAAGTGAGGACCCATTTATCTACTTAAGTGTACCTATGTATTTATGGAATCCTATATATAGGAGACTCGGTACCTCATTATTTTAGAACTCCTATATGTAGCAAGAGCATGCCCGGCACATGGAAGTTGATCCTCAAGCAGCAGCCCCAGAATCATCGTCTATTCTAGTGCAATCCGACTTACTAGTGGCACTTTGCAAAGGTATATGTTCTTGCACCAGGTTGGGCTCGGCGCAAGCCTTACGGGTCTCCTAGGTCATCAAAAAACAAAAAATCCAATCCCTAACACATGTTGTCTAGCTCGTCTCTCTCCAGCTACTACTTTTACCACCATTCTGGATACCACTTTTATCGCCCAAACATCCAATGGATGCTTTCCGACATCCTGTTGGAAGAGATGAAAACTTTACATGATAATCATACATGGGCCCTAGTTGATCCACCACCTGACAAGAAATATTGTTGGTTGTCACTCGGTGTTCTCAGCCAATTGTCACTCGGATGGCACTATCGAGCGAGTAGAGGCGTGGCTGGTTGCAAGGAATTAAATGCCGATACCGGCGTCTTATCGACGGCGTAGAAATAGATATTTACAGGTATACTGACGGAAATATCGACAGATGCAATCCTGGACTTATCGACGCCTAAATGAACGAATTAAATCATGAAATTTTACAGGTGTGGTCTCAACACCTAGATGCAACGTTTTATGCAATAAAATTCTATATTGGGTATGTGGAGAGGGGGGGTCAATCATGTGGGAGGTAAGGAATCAGTCCTGTTTTTTGGAGATTTCGATGAAGGATTTGGATGACAAAATATAAGAATCAAGATCTGAAATTTTAGTAGCACAATCCATAAACGCATGTTTACACACTTATGCAATAATATTCAACTTACAACAAACATATAACAACATAGTAAATTACTAAGTACTAACTCACATCAGTTGTATGTTGAGTGGCACGCTGGTTCACTATACATACGCTGCTGATATGGATATTGTTGTTCCACATATTGCTCCCATGTCATCAAAGCACTATAAGACTTGTTGTATGAAACAACATGCTCCTCATACACTTCAGGATTGATATACTGCATCATGCCAATCTTTGGGAAATGTTCTTCTAAATCTTTGAGATATTTTTCCTTGTTTGCTGAATTCCTGGGAGGCTAAGAAGAAGCGGGAGGAGGTGCCCATGCTCGAGGAGCTTGAGGTTGAGGAAAAGGAGGTTGTAATGGAACACCGACAATAGGAAAAACTGTAATATGTGCACCATTCCATGTTTGCCCTCCATCTTTATAGTATGCTTCGGTGTTCACCCGAAAGCATCCATAAGGGCTACGGACAGAGTATGCTTTATGATATCCCAAACTAACTTCTAATTGTAATCTTAGTGGTGGTTCAACTTGATATCCAGAATACCCATGTTGGGACTGAGGAGTCTGAGTCTCTTAGATGGGTATGGAAGTGTCTGCCCAAAATAACATATAATCTTAATTTTTTTGAAGTGGATCTAAGATTTGGGTGTATTTAGAGATTTTTGGAGAGCATTATGGCAAAAATAGAAGGAAATAGAGAGGGGAGGGGTTGGAAATGATGAAGAATGAAAGAAATTAAGAAAATATACCTTGATTAGGGCTGATTTGAGCTCCAAGGAAAGAAATCGCCCAAAATCTCCTTGCTTCTTCACTCCAACGGCAGCAACAAACTCTAGTTCGCAAATCTCGGTATATCGGGGTGGCATACCGCCGATACCGCCCTTAAGTGGGAAATTTTGCACTGCAGCCCTCAAAAACCGCCGATATCGACCGATTTTACCGGTAAACCGGTGGGTTTACCGATATTCGCGAGCCTAACGACAGACTTGCGTGAACCGATAGCAGATTGCGTCGATATCGATATATCGAGCGATATATCGACGATATCGAGCGATATATCGACGATATCGTCGATATCTTCTTCCTTGGCTGGTTGCTAAGGGTTTTACTCAAACATTTGGCGTGGGATATTTTCAGACATTCTCTTCCGTAACAAGGATCGCCTCTGTCCCCATTCTCATTTCCTTAGCAGCTCATTTTGACTAGCCACTTTTCCAGGCTTCCAGCGGGACATCAAGAATGCTTTTCTACAAGGTGATCTCCTAGAAGAAGTCTATATGCAGCAACCTTAAGGGGGAGTCTTCTCACATGTATGTCGTCTTCGACGTTCTTTATACGGACTTAAGCAATCTCCGAGAGCATGGTTCAATAAACTCAGCATCGTTCGGAGATCGGCTATAGATTGTTCATTGCTATCTTCAAGGTCTTCAAGAGGGCACATTGTCCTTGCTATCTCTGTCAATGACATTGTGATCACTGCAGTGACCAAATTGGCATCTCTAGGCTGAAGCAATCTCTACATGCCCATTTCCATACAAAGGACTTGAAAAATATGTGAAACTTCCTCGGAATTAGGGTTGTAAACGGGGAGGGTAAGAGTTTATCGTTACCCTAACCTTACCCGCTACCCCACCAGATAAACATGAAGGATAAGGGTAAACAAGTAATTAGTATGTAGCTTTTCAAATTAGAATTAAGTGTTGGCTGATTATGCAACTAGAATATTCCAGTGTCGAGTATAATTATAGAAGAGTAGTGTTTGCCAGTGCATCTTTAATCATGTCTGCAATTTTTAATCTAGTTTGATAGAGGCAACAGTGAACGTGATGCCAAATGCAGTTTGAAAGACCTAGAACAACTCATCAACAACAATTAAAAAAAATACTTGATTTAATAAAATACAAATCAACATATCGCAATATCAAAGTTATGTACCTATACAACTTCCATTTGTGAAAAATGTATATTTCTCGTGACAACAGAGGTGTTACAAACACAAAAAAATGATCCCAGAGATAAATTGAATTTGTTTCTGTTCCACCCTTGCAAACAAACTAATACAAGTTTACGAGAAAAAAATCATGATTACATAACACAAAAGAAGGTTGGAAACACAAAGACAGAAAACAATGCCTCCTTTCTGGGTTGGAGTCTTGGATAATTGTCATCCAAACTGCTTGTTGCACTGAAACATAGTGCAACAGTTGCTTTGGTGTATAGTTATGGAAGACAATGGTGAGATGTTGGCTGGCATGTTTGGTGTTGGCAACCTAACAACGATTGGTTATGTGGGAGGCGAGAGGCTGGAACGCTTGGAGTAGGCATCGTTGCTGCCAACAGGTGTCGTCGTGGTGGATGGTTGTCCAGAGGAGTCCTGGTCCAGCAGGTGCGAAAGAGACTAGACGACGGTACGATGGTGCTCGTTGGATCCTAGAGGATTGATGAGGAAGGAGCATCGCGGTCTGCACATGGATCAATCCAAGGCTAAAGGTGGAACCTTGGCAGACTTCTGAGTGAACTCTACGATTTGGAGATGGGATACTAGTTGTAGCAGGCACTGAGTGTGTTTGGGAGCGACGGGGTTATATACTAGGGTGGGTTGTTTATCTGAACCTTGTTGTATATATTATTTATAAGAATTAGCGAGTAAATGAGGAAACGAGTACGGATAACTTCTATAGCTTACCCTCCCTTATTAATAGAGTTGGTAAACAAGTAATAGGTAAAAGGGTCAAGGGTAAAAACAATCATACCCTTACCCTTACCCCAAGGGCCCATAAGGTATGGACAAAGGGTAAAAGGGTATACCCTTACCCATTGGCAATCCTTTCCGGAATAGAAGTCCTTCGTTCCTCCATAGGAATCAACTAGTCCCAAAGACGTTATGTCTTGGACCTAGGCATGACAAATGCTAAACCCATATTCACTTCAATGGTTTATCACACAAAGGCTCCACTTGAGGGGGAGCTATTAGCGAACCAGAAACTAATTGTTGAATAGTTGAAATTTGATTTATTTAATAATCACTCGACTTGACATCACCTATCTAGACAGAGTAGTCAGTCAGCATATGAGTGCACCGCTTCAAGCTCGCTAGTGCAGTATCCACTGCATCCTATGCACTCCAAGAAGAGGGTTGTTCTACGAACGTCCTAAAGAAAAGACCATTACTATCTCTAGATACATAGATGTAGATTGAGCAGGAGATGCCCAAGAACGTCTATCCACCTTTGGTTTCTGCTTTATTTTAGGTAATAATCCAGTGACCTAAAGAAGTAAAAAATAATTTGCGGTTGCTCACTCCAGCACTTAAGTCGAATATCGAGCTATGGTCCATGCATGTTTGTCCTACAGTGGGTACAGTCCGTTCTGACTGAGTCTGGAATTCATGTTCAGACTCCAGCTCCTCTACATTGTGACAACCAGGATGCCATCGACATAGGCAATAATCTAGTGTTTTGAGAGCGTACAAAACACATCGAGAACTAAAAAGATTGTGACTCCTCACATACGGAATGATGATCAAGTTGCTAATATTATGACCAAACCACTTCCTCCAACTCTCTTTCAGTTGATGGATGTCAAGTTGGGACTACACAACGTTTACTCTCCTTGAGGATTAGTGTTAGTATAAGTGCTTCAATGGGTAATTGGGCTTAGGCCCATTATATTTACAGTCTTCATTATGATATAAGTACACTTAAGTGAGGTTTTGTTTACCCACTTAAGTGTACCCATGTATTCTTAGACTCACATATCGGAGACCTAGTACCTCATTATAAACTAATTAGATCGTTGGTTTCCATCTACACAAAATTAATAAATATATAGAGTCAAAACACTAGCAAGTCTTAAGCAAGTAATTGCTATCTTACATAGCCCTCAAAACTGAAAAATGAACTGAAGGCGGCAAGGTGCATCACTAGAAATATCATAAATGTGAATTTAGAGTATGACTCTAACAGAAATTGATATTGGGAAGTGCACATAACTAGGAAAACGATATATGCTTTGAACATAAGGACTGGTACAAAGATCGTTGAACATCATTAATGTGCACTAAAACCCACAAAATTAACACTAGGCGGCAAATTAGGCAAAGCGCACCCTGAGGGCGCCTTTCCGCCTAGGTGCACACCTTAATAAGTATGGAATCCATCCCAAAGCTTGATTCTAACAAAGTAAGATCCGAGTTTCCTATGTTAGTGAATTGTTTCATCTTCAACAGTTAACTCAAGAAAAGTTATTATATGAACCTACATTAAAGAACCGTAAAGCCCCTAAATCCTTCTACATACCCCTCAGCCATGACAAACAGCAGCTACAAAATTACCCTTTTCTCCACCCTGTTTGTGTCATCCTCCTTTCTCTCCCCCATTTTCTTCCCCCCTCACCTCTCTCGCTGTTCTCTTCCTTTGCTCCCACGCCCACCCCACCCAGCCTCCCTCCCCCCTCTTCAATAGTGCTGCAGCAACATGAGGGGGGACTAGTGCCACCTCATATTTGCAGTGACTCTGAACGCCCCTGCATTGTCACATATGTTGCTCGCACCACATGACATCTTTTCTCTTAGACTATCCCCTTCTTGGCCCCAACAGATACTTAGAGATGGAATATAGTGGAGGACAACAAACATGGGAGGTATGAAGAATATTAGGGGAGAGAGAGAAGAAGATGGCACTAGCTTAGAGAAGTGGATCACATATGAGCAGTTAGGTAGGAAGAAGAGGGATCAAATAATTTTTAGGCTCTTTCCACTTGTTTATTGAATATCTTAGGGTGTAAGATACCTAGAATATGTTTAACTGTATTATTAAACTACAGCTTTAGTTTTCTAACTTGGCAAAGCCTTGTTATCTAGGCAGTAGCTTGGGCCCTTAATATCTACTTCCCCTAAGGTATAAAATTTTATTAAGGCAAACCTTGGGTCCTTAAAATCTAATTTCCCCTTGGTTTTAAAAAAATTGTCTGACAATTTAAGCCTTTGTTCCGGCCATCACAGCCTTTAAGCTATCTGATGATTCGAATATGAATGTCAAAAGCTTCGAGTTGGCGAACAGATTACTTGTTGACATGTTCTGGGGTCTAGTTGAGTCTCCTTGGGGCTTCTTCCCAGGCTTAGGGACATTAGAACATTGCTGGTGGAGAGATACATTAGGGGATCCTTGATTGAGAAAAAGATCAACGCTGTGGCATTGAAGATAGGAAGATGGGGTGCTTTTGCAGATGACATCATTTTAATTCATGAGATGCAGCTGCTTCTAGTGAAGATTAGAGGAATGATAGCAATGGACAGAAAACAGATACCATATATTTTACAGAGACGGATACATAGTTGGGTGCTTTCCTTTGTGTGGGGTACAGAATAGTTTTTCTGCTTTGAGGGTATACGTTTTGCTTCTGTTGTTGCTTGATGTTTAGCTTTTTCTGTTGCTTTGGTGAATCTGCATTTTATAAGTGGTTCTAGATACCTTTAATCTTTTTTTCCTGCTACGAGGAGGGTGGGATGAATGAAAATACTCCTGGCTTCTATAATAAAAAAAATTGAGCACTCCATTTCTCACTTTCTAGGCCTTGTTACAAAAGAAAACACCAAGGAAAATCACAATCAATTTTAAAAGAAGAAAAAAAAATGAAGACAAAAACAATAGAAATCCTTCTCAAGCTTGAATTACCTGTGAACGTATGTTGCTTGCAATGCAGCGCGTGTGAGGGTTCAAGACCACTCACCCTTTTATTAATAGAATTGGAGAAATTACATAGAGGTCCAGCAATATATAGAAATTACAAAAATAGAATATAAAGAGATATATTAACACTCCCCCTCAAGCTGGAGCGTACACATTGTATATGCCCAGCTTGTTGCAAAAGCTCTGAAATATTCATGGACTCAATGGCTTTGTGAAGACATCTGCAAGTTGATCTTCAGATTTGACATGCAGAGTCACCACGTTGCCATTCTTGATCTGATCTATGATGAAGTGGCAGTCAACCTCTATATGTTTAGCGCGCTCATGGAAGACTGGATTCTTGGCAATGTAGATAGTAGCCTGATTGTCACATCTGAGCTCTATGGGAGAGAAACAAAAATCTTTAACTCAGAAAGTACAGATTGAACCCACTGCAACTCGCAACAGGGTTGAGTCATTGCTCAATACTCAGCTTCCGTGCTTGATCTAGCCACAACATTCTGCTTTTTACTTTTCTAGGTGATAAGGTGATTTCCCAAAAACGTGCAATACCCCGAAGTAGACCTCTTGTCATTCAGATTACCAGCCCAGTCTGCATCTGCATAACCAGTAAGAACGAGAGCAGACACAGGAGTCTTGGGTCTATAGTAGGTGATCCCCTTACCGGGTGCAACCTTCAGATATCTCAGAATACGGCAGACTTCCATCCAGTGTGACTGTTGTGGCGAGCTCATATGCTGACTCACCACACCTACAGCAAAAGAAATGTCAGGGCAAGTAACTGTCATGTATATCAGTTTCTCAACAATTTTCCTATAGTAACATGGATCTGGATAATCAGTATCATCAGTCATCTCCTTCACATGATAGTCCATAGTAGACACCGGCTTGGATTCACTCATGCCAGTTTCCTGTAGTAAACCCAGCAAATATTTCCTCTGAGACAAATTAGTACATGCATGAGATCTAAGTACTTCAATGCCCAAAAAATATCTCAGTTTGCCCAGATCCTTTGTATGAAAGTGTCCCTGCAATCCTTCCTTCACACGTGATATGCTTGTAGAATCGCTACCAGTGATAACTATATCATCAACATATACAGCAATAATGATGGATCCAACAGAAGAGCTAGAATAAAATAAGGAGTGATCAGTCACAGAACGAGAGAAGCCCATCTTTAGTACAACATCATTGAACTTGTCAAACCAAGCTCTAGGAGATTGTTTCAACCCGTAGATGGCTTTCTTCAATCTTCACACCTTCTAACATTCCGAGCAACAAAACCAGGAGGTTGCTCCATGTACACCTCTTCTTGTGGATCACCATAGAAAAAGGCATTCTTAACATCAAGCTGAAATAGAGGCCAGTCAAAGGTAGTAGCCAGAGAGATAAGAATCTGTATTGAATTCAGACGAGCCACTAGTGAAAAGGTCTCAAAGAAATCAACTCCATATGTCTGAGTATAACCCTTTGCCACCAGTCTAGCCTTCAACCTCTCAACTGAACCATCTGGATATGTTTTACTGTGAATACCCATCTACAGCCCACAATATTTTCCCCTGGAGGTAAGTCAATGAGATCCCATGTGTTGTTTTGTAGAAGAGCAGACATTTCCATATGCATCGCCTGTTTCCAGCCAGTATCTTTCATAGCATCAAGATGAGTTCTTGGAATGACCACAGAATCAATCCCAACAGCAAATGACCGGGCCTGCTTGGATAATTTCGACAAACAACACACATTTGCAATAGGATGTCGAATAGTACAGGAACGAGTACCTTTGCAAACAGTAATGGGAACATAAAAGTCAGATGGTTCTGCAGAGATCTTTTGAGTAGAGGAAGGTGGGGAAGGCTCAGAGACTGGAGTCGCTACCTCCTCTGGATCCTGCCAGCCTCGTCTGCTATAAACATGTTGATATTGTTGAATTAATGGATCACCTGTTGGCTGCTCTTCCTGAATGACAGTATAGTCAGGAATGATAGGTGGCACTCTCTCACCGATGTCTGATGGTGGCACTCTCTCACTTTCATACAATTGCTCCCCCTTACTGGGAACACTCCAGAAATATGGTGTGGATTCATGGAAAGTTACATCTCGAGACACAAACATACGGAGGTGACTGGGACAATAACACTTGTATCCTTTGCTAGTGTTGGAGTACCCAAAGAAAAGGAGTCCTTATAGACCTAGGAGATAATTTATCAGTCTTAGGATCAAAATTGTGGACAAAACAGGTACACCCAAACACTCTGAGAGGAAGAAGGAAAGGTTGATCTTTTGGACGTAAGATAGAAAAGGGAGTACGTCCTTGAGGCACCGAAGAGGGTTGTCTGTTGATCAGGAAACAGGCAGTAAGTAAAGCATCAAACCAGAACCTCTTAGGGACATTGGATTGAAACATAATAGTCCTGGTAATATCAAGAAGATGACGATTTTTACGCTCAGCTACTCCATTTTGTTGAGGAGTGTGAGGACAAGACGTACGATGAATCATCCCAACAGAGCTACAAAAATCAGCCATAGCAGTTTGAACATATTCCAAGGCATTATCAGATTGAAGAATTATATATTGCAATCAAATTGAACTTTTATTTCTTGATGAAAATGCTTGACAGTAGATAACACAGACTCTCGACTCTTTAATAAATAAATCCATGTCATGCGAGAAAAATCATCCACAAAGGAAATAAAATAGCGGAAATCATTATAACTATTGGCCTTGACAAGACCCCAAACATCACGGTGGACTAACTCAAAGGGACAAGATGCCCGTTTATTGACACGACTGGGATAGACAGTCTATGATGTTTTCCCAATTGACAAGACTAACACTCTAATGAAGACACTTGGGATAACTCAGGTTCTAACTTTCGCAAGCTTTCCAACGACGGATGTCCATATCTGTAGTGCCACAGTAAGGGAGAACCGCTCAAAAGGATAGCCGGAGCAGGAGCAGATACTTGGCGAGACAGACTGTCACCGTGGAAGAGGTAGATATCACCTTTCCTAGGCCCCCCACTAATCGTCCCCATACTCTTGAGATCCTATAATACAAAGCAAGAAGGCCCAAACATCACTGTAAAGCTCATAGTATCAACTAATTTTGCAACAGAGAAAAGATTAAAAGGAAATGCACGCACATAGTGAACAGATTTAAGATTAATTTTAGGAGTCAGAGAAACAGATCCACTTGCTAACACTCTCCTCACTGAACCATCTGCTATGGTCACAAATTTGTGAGGAATATGTGAGTCAATGGAGTGAAGTAGTCTCCTCATACCGGTCATATGTTGTGATGCTCCAGAATCAACCACCCATGGAGAAGTTGAACCAGAAGCCAGTAGGGAGGTAGCCTGATTACCAGTGGTAGAAGCCAGATTTTCTACAGAAGAAGATCCCAGACTCATATGTTGTGTAGCCAGAATAAATCTATCATATTCTTCCTTTGTGAGTGTGATGCCAGAAGAACCAGAACTTGATGTAGATGACTGAGAAGACTCAGCAGTACTTGCATAGTTTGTTGCCCCCACATGTGGTGCAGCAGGTCTTCCATGCTTCTTCCAGCATTTCTCAACAGTGTGTCCAGGTTTGTCACAGAAGGTGCACTTAGGCCGTGTTCCACGTCCTCGTCCCATACCTGTACGTCGTCCTCGAACTGCAGCAGCTACAGATGCATGAGAATCTCCAGAAGGCGAGAAGTTTGTAGAATCAACTGGTTCAAAATTTGATTGTAGAATCCTCGAGTAGGCTTCTTCCAGGCTGGGAAGTTTGTCAGAAGCGAGAATGGCACTGCAAGCTGAACTGCAAGACGAATTCAGACCCGATAGAAACTTTGCAGTAATCAAGTCATCTCTATCTTTGACTTGTTTTTGGACAGTCACTGGATGATAGAAGCTCAGCTCCTGAGCAATGCCTTGGATCACTCCGAAATATTCTTCTAAAGGCTTGTCTCCCTGTCGTTCGGCGAAGAGGCGATCATATATCATAAACTGACGAAGAGCATTCTTTTCCTGAGAGTAATGCTTCTTCACAGCATCCCATATGTCTTTGGCAGTAGTATAGAACATGAACCTAGCAACAATAGTAGGTTCCATGCTCCCCCATAGCCATGTCTTCACCAGACTATTATGACGCTTCCATTCAACATAGCCTTTGTCAGTAGAAGCAGGAGGATCCGAGTCAACATGCCTTGTTTTATCTCGGGATTCTAACACTGTATGGACAGCATTCATCCACAAGAGACATTTTTTCCCGTTAAGCTTGATGGAGGGGATATGCGACATCTCATTGTAGATAGTAGGTACCTTGGTGTCCTCCATGATTCAACGGAGAGATAGAGTGACGGAAAAATACGTCACAGAAGAACAGAGAGTGACGGAGAGATATACGTCACGTCAAATGATTAGATGCATTTCTGAAGCATCCACAGCCCCCAATCGAAAATTCCCTAATCACACATGGAGATGTGATTAGGAATTTCCTACGTACAGACGGAGCCTCCAGTGTGAAATTTTAATGAGTCGTTTTGCGTAGACGCTGCCTTCGGAAGCAACCGGAGGAACCGGGGGCTGCTGGCGTCCGGTGCGCCTGCAATGGGTCGTCGGCTACGGCGCCCGGCCTTGGGCGGCGGTTGTTGGTGCCGCTCCTAGCCGGCGGAGGCGGCGCTGGGTGTTGTCCGGGAGGGGCGGCGCCGACGGCTAGACTCACGTGGCGGCGCTGAGTGCTGCCCGGAGGGGCGGCGCCGGCGGATGGCGGCGGCGTGAAGTGGAGGAGAGGAGAGAGAGAGAGGTGGCGGCTGCCCGGATAAACCCTAGCAACCTTGCTCTGGTACCATGTGAATGTATGTTGCTTGCAATGCAGCGCATGTGAGGGTTCAAGACTACTCACCCTTTTATTAATAGAACTAGAGAAATTACATAGAGGTTCAGCAATATATAGAAATTACAAAATAGAATATAAAGAGATATATTAACATTACCAATTTCCTCTTTCAATTTATGAGTTTTATCACGATTCTCTCGTATGAATCTATGTTGTTATTATTGCTGTCACATATCTGTTGTATAAGTTTATCTCAGTTCATTTCACTTTCCCCAACATATCCCGATATTCTTTTCCTATGTGGTACCTTCTGCTTTTGGTTAGCTATAAAGTCTTGCAATTTGGTTGTTTGCACAACTACATTGCAGAGTGAATCAACCTTAAGAGTTAAAACCATACCCTGGGAACAACATGGCTCTAAAAGCATATTGTCAAATTAACCTATAAATTGGTAATCGTTAGTAAGGCATGTTAAATAATGTCTTTATATATTTTGTTTGCTATTTTCCTTTTCTATATGGACCTAATTGTTCCACTTATATATATATATATATATTGAGTACGCATTGTGTAACCCTACGGTTTCTCATTTTCTTTTCTCATGGTATCAGAGCAGGCGTAACCTGGGCGGCGGCGCCCCTCTCTCTTTCTTCCCCTCCCTCCCTTCCCTTCTCTCTCCCCCCCCAGCCCACCGCAGCAGCAGCAGGCCAGCAGGTCGCCGCCACCGCAGCGCAGTAGGGCGGCGCCGCCGCCGCCGCTGCCGCTAGGCCGGTGCCGTCGCCGCCTGGCTGGCGTGATCCAGCCCAAGTCGGTTGCCCGCCTCGCGGTTTTCTTCTAGCCGTCGTCTCCTCCGAGCCGCCCAAACTCCCAGGCACCTGTGTGAGCCTCTTTCGGCTCCATATACTACCTGTCCGTGTAGGCCTTTGAGCCGCCGAGTCTTTTGTTGTGCCTAGGCGCACCCAGTTTTTTCTCATGTGCCTGTTGCCGCCTAGCTGAGGACCTAGGCGGTCATCTACTGCTTGTACCTGCCTTCTACTGCTCGCCTTGGTATTGGTTCTATGCCTCCTGTGTCATGGCTTCCTCACATGACGATCATCGCTGTCAGGTTACTACTGTCAAGCTGGATGGGCGCAACTACCAGCACTGGGTTTGTTCCATGGAGATTTATGCTAAATCCCAGGGGAAACATTCCCACCTGACGCGCGATCCACCTCCTGCTCCTGCTTCTACTGCCGACTCCAAGGATATCAAGGCCTATGATGACTGGGTCAAAGACGATTCGATTGTGATGACATAGATTCTCAACAGTAGCAAAACAAAAATCAGTGTTACCTTACTACGTCTACCTACAGCTAAGGAAATGTGGGATCAACTCGCTAGCACTTGCTCTCACAGCAAAAATCTCAAGAAGGTGTTCGACTTAAATAAGCAGTTGACTCGTCTACAGTTCTCGGGACCTGACCGTGTTGATTACTTCTCTGCTTTCAAGGGACTCTGGGGTGAACTGGAGACCTATCACCCTCTGTCTACTTATTTGGCTACCATGCAACGTCAACGACAGTAGTTGCAGGTAGTCCAGTTTTTGTCTGGCCTTCCTGAGTCTTATGCTAGAGTTGTGGATCAGATCCTTGTCAGTGATCCACTACCTACGTTGCAGAGTGCCTTTCAGCGCCTTCAACGACTGCCTACCTCATCTTCTGAGTTACCTGTTGAGACTGGAGATACTACTGACCTAGCTGCTATGTCAGGCTGTGGTCGTGGCCATGGCCGTAGTCGCTTTCAGGAGAACCGCCCTCCTCTTGGAGCTGGGAGGGGACGTGGTTCGTTTGGACGTGGTGCGTCCTCTGGCCCTCCCAATGCTTCTCGTCCTCCGTCTAGTCAGCGTTTCTATAATTTCTGCGGTCGGTCTAACCACGTTGAAGAATAGTGTTAGGACTTAGGAGAAGTATGGCAAACCTGTCTGGGCCAATGTTGCTTCTGAAGCCAATGCTACTTCTGAGATAGCTACCCAGCCTAAAGCTACTGAATCGTCCAACTCTACTACTGCTGATTTCATCCGTTCAGAGGTGGAATGCCTACTACTCGAGCGCACTGGGTCGTCATCTACTGCTACTACTGGAGCTCATGTTGCAACCTACTCTAGTTGTGATTCTGCTTTTCTAAGTGCACCCTTGTCTAGTATTGGTAATACAAAATGGGTGATTGATTTGGGTGCTTCTTCTCACATTTCTGGAAATCAGTCTCTTTTCTCGAATTTATCTAAAGCGATTTCAAAATCGTCTGTTATGCTTGTTGATGGCTCAAAACATGCTGTGTCTGGGATCAGTGACATTGTTACTCAGTTTCTGTTGAAATCTGCTCTATATGTGCCTCATTTTCCTCTAAACTTACTATCTATTAGCAAAATTGTGTGTAGCTGTCTCACCTTTATCCCTGGTACTTGTACTTTTCAGGACCTTCGCACGAGGATGAAGATTGGTGGGGGGCATGAAGGACCTTATAGAAATATTGTGTTATTTTTTGTTTCTGTTGTGTTATCTCTTATACTGCTCTATTGTATTAGTCCCATATTGTCTGCTTGTGTGTGTGTCTCAACTCTCGATAGCTATATAAGAGAGTACCTTGTACCCTATTTTACTCACTGAATAAACAACTCTTTTTCCCTCTATATGGTATCGAGAGCAGGTTCTCCATTTCCCCACCCATCAACCCACCCATGACGTAAGTCCCCCCTCCCCCCCCCCCGGGCCGCCCGCCGCCCCCTCCCCCACCCGCCGCCCCCTCCCCCCCTACCCAGCGCCGCCGATCCCTCCTCCACCCTCCCTGCCCGCCACCCTGCCCTCCCTCTCCCCCGGCCGCCACCCTCCTCTCCCCTCCACCCTCACCCGCCGCCGCCTACCCCCCTTCCCTGCCACCCGCCGTCGCCCCTTCCTCCTTCCACCCACCTGCCGCCACCCTCCTCCATCCACCCTCCCTCCCCACTGCCACCTCTCCTCGCACCGCCGCCTCCTCTCCCCCAACAAACAACCCCACCCGCAACCTTCTTCCTCCTTCAGGCTTCTACCATTTCGGCCGGTTGCCTCTGGTTTTTACCTCCCTTCTCCCTCTACGTCCGGGTGCTCTTCGGATCTACGTTCGGACATCCACTGGCCGGCTAAGTTGAGAGTCTTTTCGTCTCACCGTCCTAGCTGCCTGCGCCTCATGACGGAATGTTGAGTTTTCCTCATGACGGCGTAGGTTTCTCTATGCATATTCTGCCCGATCCGGGTTTTCTGATCTGACACGTCAGATCCCTACTGTTGTTATCTGCCCTTTGTGGGTCTCTACTCTAATCTGCTACTGCGCCAACTACTGCTTCTGCCATGGCTTTTCCTGAGCCTCCCCGATCTCTGTGTGTCACCACAGTGAAACTCGACAGTGGCTCCAACTACCATCTCTGGTCGGCGTCCTTTGTTCTATATGTTAAAGCACAAGGCCGGTATCACCATCTTACGACTGAGCCTCCTGTTCCTACCGCTGATTCGGATGACAAAACCAGACAAAGCTATGCGCAATGGTCCAAAGATGACTCTGGCGTCATGTCTTGGATCCTCAATAGTACCAAGCCTCGAATTAGTCAATCTCTTCGCTGCCTTCATGATGCTAAGGCTATGTGGGATCAACTGTCCCACGTCTACTCTCATCAGGAGAATCTAAAGCGTGTCTTTGAAATTTTCACAACTTTGGCGAAAAAAGAGTTCTCCACTAACACTTCCATTGATGATTTCTACGACCAATGCTCGGCTCTGTGGAATGAGTTTGAACTCTACCACCCCTTGACGGCGGACATCAAAATTGCTCAGAAGCAGTGCAACGAACTGCAACTAGTGCAGTTCTTGGCTGCACTTCCTGCCTCCTTTTCTGGCGTGGTTGACCAGATCATGTCAAGTGATCCGTTGCCAACCCTTCGAGATGTTCTAATAAGAGTCCAACACCTGCCGTCTATGACCTCTAATCCTATTGTTGAGCACCCTGCGCTTATTGCTCGCTCTGTTGATTCTGGTCGTGGCCGTGGCCGCAGTCGTGGTCGTGGCAGTCGCCCTCCTCCCTCGGGAGGTCGCGGCTCATCTACTCCTGGACGTGGTGCTCCTCCCGGCTCTCGCTATTGCAACTGGTGTGGCCGGGACAATCATACTGAAGATCGCTGCTGGATTAAGCACGGCAAGCCCGCTTGGGCTAACTAGGCTGCTACAGACACTACTACTGACTACCGCTGATGCGTCTGTTGCTCCTGCGAACACAGACTGGTTACGGTCTGAGTTCGAGAAGATGTTCCAGGAATGTCTCGCCTAGATGCCATCCTCGTCTACACCAGGACCCTCTGTCATGCTCGTCTCTCCATCATCTGGTAACAAACAGTGGTGCATTGACTCGGGTGCATCCACTCATATGGCTGGTGATCTTTGTTTTTTTTCTGTTCTCAATAAAACTGCTCCTATATCATCTGTTATTGTTGCAAATGGATCCAAAATTGCAGTTCACGGCACTGGCACAGTTCATCTTTCACCAAAATTGCAGTTGCATTCTATTTTATATATTCCAAAGTTTCCTGTTAATCTGCTATCAGTCAGTAAGATGACAAAACAACTCAATTGTTCTATTAAATTTGATCCTTCTGGCTGTGTTTTGAAGGATCTCCGCACGAAGACGAGGATTGGTTCGGGCCGTGAAGGACCAGATGGGTTGTATTATCTGGATGGACCTCCTACTGCTGCTGCTATGCTATCTACTTCAGTGACGGGACTATAGTGCCACTTTCGACTGGGCCATCCCTCTACTGCTAAATTAAAATATTTATTTCCTACTTTATCTGAGCACAGTTTTTCCTGTGAAACTTGTGTTTTAGGCAAACAAACTCGATCTGTTTTTCCTGCTAAGAAAGTTATTGCTTCTAAAGAAATTTTTGATCTTGTTCATGCTGATATTTGGGGACCGTGTTCCGTATCAAGTCACTCGGGTGTGAAATATTTTATGACCTTTATTAATGACTATTCACGCACCACATGGTTGTTTTTACTAAAAGGTCGAGATACTGTGTTAGACACTATTCACACCTTCTTTGCTGAAATTCACACTCAATTTAATCGACTTGTTAAAATTTTTCGTACTGATAATGCCCTGGAGTTCATGCAACAATTTGTTACATCTTTTTGTGTTGCCCGAGGAACCATACACCAAACCTCCTGCCCTTACACTCCTCAACAAAATGGCGTCGCTGAAAGGAAAAACCGCCACCTACTTGAGGTTGCTCGCACCCTTCTCATACACTACAAAGTATCCCATCACTTCTGGCCTGAAGCTGTCTCTATGGCGTGTTATCTCATCAATCGCATGCCTTCCTCTGTTTTGAAAAACCAGGTCCCGTATGCCATTTTGTTTCCTGATAAACTCTTATTCTCTCTACCCCCTCGCATTTTTGGGAGTACTTGTTTTGTGAAAAATCTTCGTCCTGGCCTCACCAAACTTGATGCTCGCTCAGTCAAATGTGTTTTTCTGGGATATTTCCGTACACAGAAAGGCTACCGTTGTTTTGATCTTGTTAAAAGACAGTGGTTTGTTAGTTCGGATGTGACCTTTTTTGAGCATATGCCTTATTATTCCTCTGATGGCGAAAAATTGTCGGCTGATATTATCGCTACCACACTATTACCATTGGTTGTTGAGGAATTACTAGCACCTGATGTGCCTACAGAACGCCCATTGCAAGTCTATCAGCGTCGGTCAAAGACCATCAATGCTTCTGCAGCCCCGGCCGAATCATGTACTCAGCATCCTATCAGTAATTTCTGTTCATCTGACAATCTCTGTGGTAGCTTTGCTTGCTTCAATTCTGTGTTGTCTGCTGTGACAATTCCTAAATCAGCCGAAGAGGCCCTTCGCAATCCTGCCTGGAAACATGCTATGGAGCATGAAATGAATGCACTCTGTGAACGTAAGACATGGGATCTTGTTGATCGTCCCTCTTCATGCCATCCTGTTGGATGCCGTTGGATATTTACTATTAAATATCAACCGGATGGTACCATTGAACACTCGAAAGCCCGATTAGTTGTGAAAGGATATACTCATACGTATGGAGTTGATTATTTTGAAACCTTTTCTCCTGTCGCACGCTTAAATTCTGTTTGTATTCTGATATCTATTGTTGTAAATAAAGACTGGCCTTTGTTTCAACTTGATGTCAAAAACGCTTTTCTATATGGAGATCTATAGGAGGAGGTCTACATGGAGCAATTTCCGGGATTTGTTGCTCAGGAGGAGTCTGCTTCTAAAATCTGTAAACTCAGAAAGGCAATCTATGGTCTGAAACACAGCCCACGTGCATGGTTTGAGTCATGACAACAGTACCCTCAATGTTTACCTACTATACAAGCATAAGTTTACAGTAGATTGGGATTCTTATCAGTATGCAAAACATGGAAAGTAGGAGGGAATCTATGGTTTCATTCGGACAAGAAATTTCCTTTAAGTAAACTCTCTGACTCATTAGTTTAATCCTCTAATGTGGTTAGTAGAAACCAAGTTGTGAGCATTGATGCATACATCCATGAATGTCTCCGTGTTTCTTAGAAAAATGTCCCAGACATTGTACAACCCCAAGGCATTTTTCCAATACTAAGGTGCTTCTTGGTTGCATCTTTGATTTCCTCGGCAATGAAAAAAACACATGAAGATTCCATAAAGTTCCATACCATGACTTAACAAGATTGGTGTACTTGTGTCACTCTTCATAGGCTTAGCATATTCGGTAGGTGGAGCGATATCAATGTAGACTTATCCATAGGTTTCAGTATCATATAAGACAATATTCATCTACTATGTATAAGTTTGTTTGAGGAATATGACGGTTTTAATGTGGAACTGAGGATTAAGCACCTGGATAGCAGGCAGGTGAGGGTGGCACAGGTGGTCAACAAGCACAGCATTCCCTCATGAAGGGATCCATGTTCAATTCATGGTCAAAAGCGCCCCTGTGAACGGCATAACACATTGATAGGCACGGCACATGGGTGGCCTGTCGCGACGTGTCAGGCCTCAAGAGTTTACCCTATATGGGTGGGTCCATTAGTGGAACTGCCCTTGAGGGGTTCCCTCGTGAGTCTAAAAAAAATCTACCATGATGACAGGTATAGAGGTGGGTCCACTAGCGGCACTGCCCTTGAGGGGCTCCCTCATGAATCTAAAAAAACACCATGATAACTTGTATTGATGATGGTTATATCAAAACTTTTCTATAATGCGGATTTTTTTCCTTGTTGCCCATCTCTAATCAATCACAATGGCGACAAACACCTGAAAAATGACATTGCGAGAAGTTTAGAGCATAAAGAAAATGCATTATTGCAACTTGCAAGAGATAGACAATAACTTGACAAAGATTCTAACAACACCCCAAAAAATGATAGGACGTATGTGCAATGATGGCTCACTCTAAATGCCTTCATCCACACAACAAAAAGGCACATTAGGAGGAGATGAAGAAAACGTGATCATATTTGAGATGTAGAAAGGTCTGAACCGCCTTCTCCTCTTCTTTATAGGCTACATATAGAAAGGAGGGCAAGGCCTACATTATATAGAACCAGTAAGAGGTCATTAGGCGCCTCCATGGTTAAAGTGTATCAAATTCACTTACACTAAAAGCCTCAAGATTTTTGGCTTCTTCCATGTGAACAAAGGGGTCAAGTGTACGAGGTCTTAGTGGTGACCCATCAAGATGTCATTTGTCGCCTAGAGGCTCAACTAGAAAGACTTTTGTGGGCATTCGGGAGGCAGTTTAGCCATTGTTGGCTTCACATTGGCATTCCTAGGTCCAATTTGCATGTAGCAGACTAACAACAACCAAATATACTCATTCACGGCAATTAGCTCTAATATTATATCAAGTATTGTTAGTCGTGTAAGATCGCAATGTTGCTGCCCTTTTATTCATAATATGTGATATGATTACAGAAAGGGTACATGAAGAAAGAAAAACATCAGCCAAACACATTGTGATCTTCCTAGATGGATGGCACATGCAGGAATAGATCGTCACCTAGACTTGCTGGACTGCAACTGGTTTCCTTTCATAATTTAGGACTTACCGACACAGTTTTGCCCACTCCTCAAACTGAGTATTGATGGAAAGAAGAAACAATTATAGTGATTAAGATAAGGAATTTCACTGGACATGAGTGAAACATTTTCTTTGTTCGGAAGGGGGGGGGGGGGGGGTTCTTGTCTTTGTCTGTAGTCGTTTCTTTGCCTTCTCTCAACCCGTAACATCCTTACATAAGTGTCCACATAAAGGAACAAAAATGAGAAGTTTAGAGCCAAATAACCTCTATCTTCTAATAAGTCAAAACACTTTAAAGCCTAACACATAAACATAGAGAATCATGCCAAGACATACATCAAAGGTTGTAATCATTGTAATTATGTACTACAATTGTATTGCATGAATAAATGAAGAGTTTTGGAGTAATACCACCTAGAGTAAGGGGAGAGGATAAGAGTTGGTATATTGGTGATGCAGTTACTAAAATCTGCAGCTTTGCATGTCACCTCTATAGAAATCAAAACATAAAAGGTTGTCACCAACATTGAAAACACTAAGTGGTCATTGTCCAAGGTATGAGGGTATATAATAGTGAAGACTCTATCTAATGGAAAGTTACGATCTCTTGTCCTGACCTCTCTAATACCTCACATGCCTTTATCATGCATGACACTTTTGAATCAGATGCTTCATCCATGTATAGATGTGTGTTAGAATCTCAAACTACTTAGTATCCTATCTTGGTCTTGGTTTTGTAGATGATTTAGTGAGAGAGAGGCATTACTAGAGGAAAATCTAAAGAGAGATGTATATTGCTGAAGAACAAACATTGTGACCATAACTGCGAAGCAAAGTGGTTAATCTAGCTACTTTCGGCCAGTGTCTTATACCATTCATATTGTTGAGCATATCACTATATATTCCTAAGGAGTGTTCTTCGCTTATACAAAATGGAGTTGCTTGTTAAACTACTACCTCTATTGCTTATATAGAACAAAGGGGCAATTAAAACTTGGTCAAAGTCTTCAGTATGAGCAACTATTATCTTTTCTTTTATTTGTTGACTTTGTTTGGTTGTTATTTAGTTCTTCTCCTTGATGAGATTGGAACTTTGGCTCCTATACTGAAACGAGAAGCAGCGAAATCTTAGAATTCTCTCCTCATCATGAGTGTCTTATTCAGGTGTCACTGGTCATGTCTCACCTATATCCGAACAGTTTACTACATATCTTAGTCAGCAGTAT
The DNA here is from genome assembly GCA_963693085.1 of Alisma plantago-aquatica. Classification (NCBI taxonomy): domain Eukaryota; kingdom Viridiplantae; phylum Streptophyta; class Magnoliopsida; order Alismatales; family Alismataceae; genus Alisma; species Alisma plantago-aquatica. The sequence goes on along the minus strand of OY856409.1, from coordinate 714,907,925 downwards.
GTTACTAGTATCATCTCAGTGGATGATTGACACTCAAAGTTAATGCTACAAGAAAGGCGGTCCTAGTCAGCTGAAAATAGTCAACCATATCTTCTGCAAACAAGGTTCATAGTATAAGCTCCAAATATGTCTTCAAACATATCGGTTCCTAAGCCCGGACAACGGAGGGTTGCTGGTAGGTGGACATCCAGCCACAAAACTTTGCTACTTCTCATGACCCATGGATCCTCATAAGTTATTTGTTGGAAGCTATATTAGTATTCAGGTGCGATAAGCAATTAGTTTTGACACTTGTTATAAATACAGTGAAATGGTCTACAAAAGATGAATGTAATTGAGATGAGAATGCTAAAGTAGATGTGTGGAAACACGTGAAAAGATCGTGTTAGAAAAGACTATACAAGAAATGAAGTGGAAGTGGATAGTTTGATGATAAACTACTAGAGGATGACATAGATGATTTCGGGATGTGCAATGAGGCTGACTGATGCACTAGTTTTAGGTAATATTATCGAGCCAGACAAAGTTATAGAAGGAAAAGGTAGACTTAAAATAACCTGGGAAGAGTTAATTAGGAGAGATCCGGAGTCATTCATATCTTAAAAGAAATATGACACAAAGTGTAAGACCCCTGACCTAGCTTAGTGCTTGATCATGCTTGCTTTGCTTAATAAGATGTTTGAACCTTAGTCTAATCATGTGATGCACCTTAATAACATGTGACATGCTTATGTTTTCAGTTTGGTCCTGTTTGCATGATGTTTGAGCTAGTTATGCTATATGTATGATTGGTTTGGACCAAATTGTAATTTACCCATGTTGAGGGTTTATCTTGCAATTTGTCACATATTGAATGTGCCTCTTGTGCCTTGGCATCATGAGCGAGAGAATGATGCTTTACGGCGCCTTATTGAACCTTGGATGATGAAGTGGCATCAGGGGTTGATGTTAGGGTTTCATGGTTTGCATGGATGTTTGAGTTGATAGTGTCGACCATGATGGAGTGACCTTTGTAGCAGCCATGAGTTTTGTGCCCTTGAGAGTGCTTCGACCGGAACACCTTGCTTTGGTTGGTTTATAGCGACCTAGGGTTGCTTGTGTTGATGTGTGTGTCAACCAGTTGTTTGGGTGACATAGTGTAGTGGTCGCTACTATGTTTCTCCTTGGTTTTATTTTGACCTAAGGGTGTAGTGGACCTAAGTGGTCGCTACACTACCTTGTTTTTATCACCTTTTGATGCATACATGTTTAGAGTGCTTGCATGGTCGATCTTTTGAGGGACAAGTGTCATGAGAAGCCCTTATATCTTAACACCTCATATCTCCCTCCCTCCTACCTTTGAGTATATATACCCTTCCTTTCACATGAAAGTATCTCCTTTAGCTCTCTTCTTTCTCTCTTCTTGCTTGTGTTTGGCCTTGAGCTTGGTGGTGCAAGTGGAGGTGTTGATCTTGGACAAGGTGGTCGTTTCTCCTCTTGCATGTGGTGATCTAGGGCCTGATCATCTCCCTTGTGGTGGTTCTTGGTGATCCTTGATCTAGGTAAGTGGTTTATCTTTCTTTGATCTCATTTCTTGAACCCTACCCTATCTCTTTCTCTCTTCTCTTGGCCGTTAGAGTATGGGTTACCATGGTGGCTATCGTGAGAAACTTCTCTCCATAGAGGTCGAGACTATGGTTTGACCATGGCAGCACCTGAGTGACATGAAGCTCTCCTCTTCTTTCTTTCTTTCTTTCTCCTTTCTTTTTTGGCCTAGGGTCTATACCCTCTTCTTCTTTTTCTTTTTGAGCTTCCTTTGACCTTGGTGTGTTCTTCTCTTGAGGTGATCTTGCTTGGTCATGGAGTTGGTCCAAGCTTGGTGTTTCCTTCTCTCTCTTGGAGCTCGTGGCTTTGGAGTTGATCTCACCTCAAGGTGGGTTATATAACTTTCCCTCTACTATTGTTGCACCTTTATCTTGCTTGCATGTTAATGTTCTATCTCTAAAATGTGATCATAAGTTGTTAGATGATGTTATATTGTTTTAGGGTTTAAGATTATGAAGTATTCTTGTATAGATTTGATCTTTCTCTTAACCCTAATTCTTGTACCCGAAGTCTAAGTAGATGGTGGAGTCGATGATTCTAACATGCACCTTGATGTTGGTTTTGTCGCCATGTTTATGTTTCGGCCATCATATGTTAGATGGGGTTTTGGTTCTTGTGTGCATGTGTTGGACATTTGGTTTTCTATCTCTTAGCATTATTTCCTTGCTGATTTTAGTGAAGATCAAGATCGTTTTAGGGTTTTGATGCTCATCCTTTCATGAGGCTTCATCTAGGTGACGCTTGAGCTTCTTGATGTTAAGCATCTGATTCGGTCGACATGTTTCCTTGGTTTCTTGGGGTTGTTATGACCATGTTGATGGTGTGCTAGGGTTCTAGATTGGTCACCATAGTTCTAACCCTAAGCCACTATGGTCGCTACACAAGTTGTTGTGTTGGTCGCTACATATAAGCCTTGTGTTAGTCGCTACATGATTTATCTTGAGATCACTACCCTCTATATGGTCTCTTGCAGTTGCTACATTTAATGGTGGTGTTGCGCTCACAGTGACCTAGTGGTCACAACACAAACCTAACCCTAGCTTGAGGGTCGCTACAGGTGGTGTTGATGATGTGTTGTGGTCGCTACTCATAGATTCTTTTGATGGTCGCTACATCTAGTTTTCTTGCAGTCGCAACTATTGATTCAGTTTGATAGGTCGTTACACATGTGAGTCATGTGGTCGCTACACATGTTGAGCCATGTGGTCGCTATGTGGTTTGGTCAATACATAGTGTTGTTTGGTTGATCATAATAATGCCTAACCCTAATGTATTCAAGATGTAGGAAATGATGTATCTAGGGTTTGATGTTGAGTGTTGTAATGGAAACCCTAATCAGCTATCTATGAAAGCCCTAACCCTAATTTGGGCATATGATGTAATTGCTTATCTTGCATGAAGCGTTAGCATGTGATGATATTTACTCTCTCCTATTTGTATGACCCTAATGTTGCAAGTTGAATACACATCATAGCTTGTGATTGTTATGGTACCTCTTATATGACACAGGGTGATGATTATGAGCCTTTATGAGGCATGATGAGATAATTATGATGTGCAGGAACTATGTGATTGGGTCTTATGACCAGGCAGAGGCTTAATGCCTAATGTGAGGTGAAATCCTCTAGTGATGTGACGAGGGATGGTTATCCCAGGATGATGTGATAATGATTATGGTCTTTTATAGCAGTGATATCATGTGATAATGTGGCAAGTTTATATCTCATACGTTTTATATCTTCTGACGTTGCACCTACCTTTATCTTTATAGAGTTTGTTTTGGATTTTTACGTTGTAACTTGATTGATGCATTAAAAGACACCCAATTGGCATAATTAATCAAGTAAAACCCTAATCATGTAGATTGCCCTGAACAATAGATCCATCTTCAACGTTAGTACTTGTTGGATGGTGAAACGAGTAATTCTTATCAGAAACTCAGAGCGCATATTGTTGAATATGCAGGGGTGCAAGTTGAGGATATATCCTTGCATCCACAAACTCTGATTTTGAGGATGGTTGCAGTCGTACCTCGGTATGAGAGCGGTCGAGACCGTATCTCAGATGATATGTTTTCAGGGATGGTTGTGATCATACCTTGGCAGGAGAACGACAGTAGTCGTATCTCACTAGTGTTGTGCCTTATATGCTGAGGCGAACTAGGCTAATTTACAGTTTGACTCTATATGTCATTGCGGAGGGCTCAGACTGACCGAGGGTGTGGGAGATCATAGGAGTCCGACTCTCCTAGATCTTGTATGGCACTGATTTCGACTTACCAGTGGTCAGTTGGAGCATGAGTGGTATACCTCACCTCCACAGGGCATAATAAAATATCTAATACAGCCGTGTAGTATAATTGCTCAGGGTTAAACACGATTCACATTGGATGACCCTTTGTCTTATTTCTTTAAATGCTTAGTTGTTATCTTTTATACATGTTCTTCATATTCCTTCTGAGAATATATGATGTTCTACTCTCAGTTGTAGTTGCTTAAACTGCTTAATCTGTGATATCAGTTTTACTTATATCATTGAATCTGCTCATCCTGTTAACAATGCTATCTTCCTGCTTTCGTATATCTATGCTAACAATAGTTGTTAGCGGAGAATTATATCTCTCGCTGGGACCTTGGTCTCACTCTGTGGGTTTCAACATCTTTTAGGTGGTCGTGCGCGACGAGGTAAAGATCACGCGGTTGAGGAAGAGAAGCAAGGAGAGCGGTAGATGTTGAAGGTTAGATATGTTGCTAGTGTTTTGTAGTAGAGTCATATGTGTCGTCCTTGTACTCTCAGGTCCTTGGGGGTGTTTTGTAGATATTGCATATCGATACGAGGTTTTTGACAGTATGTCGTGATTGTACATGTATGGCTTGTATATATATGAACAGGTTATCAGATGTAACAGGTTGTGGCAAGTTGGCCAATGAACAGTGGTGTATATACCCTTGTGGTACGAGATGTGATACAGGTGGCACAGTTTGTGGACTTGGATGTAATATGTTCCGCTTTTGAGGTTATATAAGATCAGTTTTAATTTACCGTGTTTTTAAGTAATCTGAATGATTAGTGATAATTCCGAGCTTTGTTTTGAGTTATCTCGCTTCTATATGACCGGCGTGTCATACAAAGTAAAGCTGAATGGACAAGAAAGTGTTGGGAAACATGGGCACAAAGTAGGTAGCGAAAACAAAAATTTATCTATCCATATTCCCCAGAATAGCAAGATCGCGTCAACAACTATATAATGGGAAGAATGGTTTAACGAGTTCATATCTGGTCCTGGAGCAAGTCTAGCGACTATTCCTCGTTGTAGTAGTTGTACGATTGTCTTCTAGTTGCACTGGGACGGCATATGCAGCAGCTCATGGTCTCACCAGAGACAGCAAGCTGACGTTGTCCTCCTAGCGGCAGACAACAGCCTCCTCGCCTCTATGGAAGTCCACACGGACCACTTAGAACTCATGTCGTTCTAGTAGAATAGACAGAAAAGAGTTGTCCCTCCCGTTGGTATACTAGTCACCAACTTGCTCTCCCACAATTGTTCTCCGTTGCTATCCCTCCCTTTATCGGGTAGGAGTTGCTCGGACTCTCTATTGGTTACCACAATCAGAGATGACAACAATTGTTAGAGGCAATTAAGTTATTGTGTCTGAGAAGCCCCGAGCACCCCTCTATTTATAGGAGGGGTTAAGATCAGAATTCCCAGACTGTGTAGGAGTGGAAGGGACCGGAATCTCACGAGTTTTCGCAACCTACGACATGCGAAATGGTCAATTCACCAGTAAATCGATCGGTTGGCATGTGAGTCGATCAGTTCACACAGTGAACCGATCGTTTCATCATGTTTCCCAATCGCAATTGTATTGGCGATTAATAACTGATTTAATGCACAACATGGCATCAGCACAAATCCTTGAATCAATTGAATTGATCCACCAACCACTCGGTTCACAACCTGAGCCGACCGGTTCATGGACCTGAGCCAATCGGGTCACTTCCTGAATCGGTCGGTTCACTGTCTAGAATTGCCAAACTTGGTTCTATTGACCTGACACACTGAAACGATCGGTTCAACACTTGAACCAATCGGTTCAACTATCCACTCAGTCAATTTTCAACCAATGTTGTTTAAATTGAATAGCTAAACACTTTAGCAATCAATTTAATTATCATTCATGATTAAACTCCTCTTCTAGGCATATCCTATGTGTGTGACCTCACAGATTCCATGTTATGTTGGCAGTGAATGTCCATAACTTGTTTATGACATTACAAACAAAGAGCGGTGTCTAGTCACATCATTGCTACCCAAATAACTAGGAAAGTTGGAGAACAACTTCAACCTACGATTTGTGTCAAATGTTACAGTGATGGTCTAATTCCTTTGTCTCTGATATCCGGAATGAACTCGAGGCATGGAATCGTCATCCTCTTAATGGTCAATCTATGTTCCATGATCCAGAGTAGACTGTCTGAGATATATGTGACCTCAATATTATATATTGATTCACATGTGCATGTACATATTTTTCTCAGTCTCGCTTATCAAGTGGCATGGATATCAAACTCATGTAGGAGGGACAAATCTCGTCTACATCACTCACAGTCATCCTCATGTGTCACTGTGCACTCAATCATCACCTTTATGGCAACCCTTATTCGGGATCACAGTGGATGATGTCAAAGCATACCGAATGACATGTGATGAGTACAATGACTTCAGGTCTAAGAACCACAATTACCACCTTCACTATGAGAGATGACTATGACCACCATGTATGGTTTTCATGTGTCACTTTCAAGGTGAGTATGTCTGATACACTGTTACCTAACAAGTATATATGTGCTTGGTTTGATATCACATATCATGACTAATGAGATTCTGTCATCAACCAACACACACTCTAGTTTTTAGTATTACTGATGTATATCTGTCTTTCACGGTAACATCCGATCAGGAACATAACAAGAATGTACATACTCTTAATATCCTTATGATCTCATTATTGAAGTCACGTACTTGAAGACATACGTCATTGAGTATTGTCATTTTTTAGACATTCATTATGTTTCCTCATTATCTCAAAACTGAGTGAAACAGAATGAATTGGAAGCTTGCCTTTATTGACAATCAAATCTTTTATATGATATGCAATCACAATCATCATATGATCGGCTCTATGACATACATACCAACAGAAAGATCCATATAGTTGAACCCAAAATGATTGGAACTGAGCTTAAGATGATGATGACGATGACAATGAGGATGATGATGATGAACAATGACGATGATGATGATGATGACGATGACGATAATGATGATGATGATGATGACCATGACCATGACCATGACGATGACGATGACAAAGACAATGACAACGATGAAGATGAAGATGAAGATGAAGATAATGATGATGACGACAATGAGATCATGATGACGAGGACGAAGACATATCTTAAAGAGAAATATGACACAAAGTAAAGCTGAATGGACAAGAAGGATCCATGTAGTTGAACCCAACATGGTTGGAACTGAGCTTAAGATGATGATGACAATGATGATGACAATGATGATGATGATGATGACGACGACGACGATGATAATGATGAAGATAATGATGAAGACGATGATGATGATGACGACGATGATGATGATGACGACGATGATGGTGGTGACGATGACGATGACGAAGACAACAATAACGATGACGACGAAGATGATGATGATGACAATGACAATGACGATGTCGGTGAGGGGTGATGATGACGATGACGATGAGGGGTGATAGTAACAATGACAATGAGAAGGAGGAGGACGATGACTATGAAAATGAGGACGAGCAGGACTATGATGAAAATGACAATGAAGATGATGACAATGAGGATATGATTATGACAAAGAGGAGGAGGATGACAAGGAGGAGGATGACAATGATGAGTTAGAGAACTATGAAATTGTTTCATAAAGTGGGTGTGCCCGTCAATTAAAAGTCTAGGTTCCATGATCAACCAAACATTTTGTGATTCTAATAGATTGGCCATGATAGAAGTAAATAATTGTCTCACTGCACCTGTGATAAAACTACATACTTAAACATTTAATAAACATCCAATTTGTGTTGATGTTACAAAAGTTTGTAGTTCAGCTGCCTAACCCAGTATATCAACTTTGTCAACCATCATATACATCTTATATAGGACTATATCGTTATGGCATGTGAGAATAACCAAAGCTCAGGATAAAGAGGTTGATGAAGTAATTTTCTCTTAAAATGCACGCAGACTGACATCAAAGAAAAACTAGTTGACGGTGATCTGAAACCAAGGACCGACCATTTCAAAAGTAAAGGAAGCAATTTATAAGAAAAGCCCAGAGTAAAATTCTATGGCCCGATATTATACCAAAGATTCCCATCTTTTCCTGGCCGCGTTCATCTCCTTCACTTGTTTCATCTCCTCCTCATCACTCACCAACGCTGAGCGGACAGCACTCTTCTTCCAGCCTCCCTGACAATGACCAAGCTCAGGACAACTTCGCTATGGACGATTGACACGTAGGACGAGAGAAAGGAAACATATTCAAAATCAAAACATACATTGGAAACAAAGGAATGAGCTGGGAAGGACGATGAACGGAACAGGTCGACGGGTTGCCTGCCTCTGTGGCCGTAAAACTTTTCGGATGTCCTCTGACCTCGGGAAGAAGAGACGGGAAGAGGGTGTCGTGTCACTGTGTATTGAAAAACCTCCATTTGTCCCCAGATTCAATGTCTGGAGTTTGGCGTCGAGAAGGAAGCTGGAGAGAGGGCCGGAGAGGAGTAGCAGAGTCGCAGTTGGGTTTTATCTTGAGTCGAGCTTCGGCAGCAGGGCTGGAGTGATGATGATATTGTAGGCAAGGCAACTAGGAAGAACCCTCCAATAAGACTTTCAGTTTTGAGATAAAAGATCCCAGAGTGGGTTGAGTGACTCGGTGGTCCTGTCTGAATAAACAAATGCGGAATACGGAGCTTTCTAACGAGTATAACATTATTTTTTAGTTCTTTCTTATAAAAACAGTAATTCACAGCAAAAACAAAAACTGTAGTACAGCAACGAACTCCAATGATTATAATTGAAAGTGTATTGTTCACTATATTTTCTAGAACTGTTATGTATTTTATAAAATATATATCTATTTTTTCAGTATTATTTCACCTCAACATTTTTAAAATTTTGATAGAGATATAATAAGTAATAAAATGTTTCGGTTACTTCTTTTTAATTTATAACATATATATTTCTATTGTACACAATAATACACATAATATATGACAAAATGTTGTACAAGTCTGGAATAATGTTATCAGCAACACTACTTTTAGAGACGAAGAAGATTTAATTGTTTGGAACAAAACAAATGACAACATATGTAAACATGTCTACATATATTATGACAGAGTTACATGGAAGTTATGATTCTATTTGGCTGGAAAAATTATGGAAATATAAAATTCCCTCCAATATCAAGTTCTATCTCTAGCTTATAAGGAAAAGTTTCTAATGTATGGGCTAATATTGCTTATTGTAGAAAAATTCTCTGCAAGATGACAAAAATAAAAAATCGGTAATGGAAATTTAGCTAATTTTTGGCATGATAATTGGTCAACTTATGGCCCTTTGAGTAGGGTTGGCAATCTCAGACCTGATCCGAATGACCCGACCCGACCCGACCCGACCCGACCCGAGATTCTGACCCGAAATGACCCGAATTGAACCCGAAAATGTTAATTCAGTTGTAAACTAAAATTCAGCAATGTGTGCAAATTTCAGTTTGTATGGACCTGAATAACCCGAAGCCGGCCCATTCAACCCAAGAGTAACCTGAAATGACCCAAAATGTGACTTCTTGTGAATTTTATTAAGATTTATTTAATATTGATACTTCATTATATTTTTGGCATGTCTCATAAACAATGCTACAATCAAATATTTAATAAAAATTTGGTTTGCATAAAGTTTGTAGTACAAACCCGATTTAGGACCCGAATTAGACCCAAAATTCACTTTACGGGTCAGGACCCGATCTAACCTGACCCAATTGCCAGTCCTACCTTTGAGTACATACTTACCAGATACACAAATTCATCCCCTCTTACAAAATAAAAATGTAAATACTGCTTTCTTCTTTATTAAGTATCACTATAGAGGTATTTTCTAGTTACCTACTACACAAAGCAATAACCAAAATCTTGTATAAGTCTGGAATAATGTTATCAGCTACACTACTTTTAAAGACAAAGAAGATTTAATTATTTGGAACAAAACAAATAACAACATATGTAAACATATCTATACATATATTATGACAGAGTTACATGGAAGTTATAATTCTATTTGGCCGGAAAATTTATGGAAATATGAAATTCCGTCCAATATCAAGTTCCATCTCTGGCTTACACATCAAAATAAAATTCTTACATATGATAATCTCATGAAGAGAAATTTTCATGGACCTAATATATGTTATCTTTGCTTCCAAAATGAGGAATTTTTAAACCATATGTTTTACATGTTCTTTTTTCTATTATAATACTTCATTATTTCTGTACGGATAATACCTATCAATATGGTGATCTACCTTACTTATTTGAAAGAAACTCAAGAGCTCAAAAACCTAGTAGAACCTCAAAATTGGCATATTATCCTTGCTTCTTATTTTTGGAACATCTGGAAGGAAGGGTGT